>OMNV01009624.1:28324-40309 GCA_900303265.1 Brotula barbata
TCTTGTCTTTGTCTCGACAGGCACGCTCACATCCAACAGAGGCACCTGGCAGAGAAAACGCTCTCGAAATAAGCACGCCGTCCGACCGCGTGTCGGCGTGCCCATCCGCCCCTCCCCCTCCACGGACTGCCATCAATACCGCTCATGAAACTCCACACCGTCTGTGCTGAGAATTTAATACAGCATATATGTATTCGCGCACACACACACACACGCGCGCACACACACAGGATGCTGTCAGAGGACACGGCTGAAATTTGCGAGACAACAGGATGCTGAGCGAACATCGCTTTTGTCACCGGCACCACAAAATTGACCCAAACCCACCCCTACCTCTGATTTACGTCACCGTATTTGTATAAACGCCGGGTTGGAAGGAGTGCCTGCATACTTTGTTGCTTGCTTGTCCAAAAGATGGTAATGACTGTTACAGACTGAAACCCCTTCATCCATTAACTTCCTGTCCTGTCGGCCATCTTGATCCTTCTCCTCTCCATAGGAGCACGTTCTAACCTCTTAACCCTCCAGATCACCGCTCCGTTCCAATATATGAGCTGTTGCAATAGAGAATAATAAACACGCGGTGTATCTGTGCACACTTTAGCTTTCCAGTGGTGTTTCAGTGCTGCGGTAGCTTCACCAGGGTCCCGTTAGGCCCGTTTAGACACCGGATTGGATGTAACTGAACTGCTGCTATTGGCCGACTGCCACATGATTTAAAGATGTACTTCGTATCTTACTTTGCTAGATAACTTTTGCAACGTTATTTTGCCTAATTTGTGTTTTTTTTTCCGAGATTTAGCGATCTTATATTTGGATTCAGGATGAAGATATATTTGGAAAAAATGCTTTGGGTTGATGAGTAAGGAGAGGAAAAACTAAATTTGGAGACATATCTCCACCGTCCCTCTTCATCCTGCCTCCTGAAGAACAGCCTCTGGAATCCTATGTAGCACGGTTTTAAATGTAAAATTCAGAATGGCACTTTATACTGAGGTATACTTTATATTGGATTTACAGGTTATGAGTAATAGTTGTATTGATGTTAATAAATCATGAATTCCTTATTTATAGATCAGACATAAGCTATGAAGGATCGCTTTTGGGTTGCCAGGTTTAAAAAAAAAAAAAAAAAAAATCACATCTGCATAACTTGTTTTGCATTTTTCTGAAAAGTGGCGACAGAGCATCTGGACCAAAATGAATTTATAACACACACACAGCTGTATGATTATGATGTTATAAATGTTATTCCATTTTTTTTTTTTTTAAATGTCACAGCTTTTGATGTATTGTTGTTAACAATTCAATTCTGGAGGAGAGGATATAAATCAAAGGATTTCTCACCAAGTGGCTTACCCCAAATTCATCAATAAATGCTTTATTAACATTGATAAATCCACTAGTTACCGCTTATAAAGCTTTTATAAAGTATGTCCTTTTAGAAAGCGACGTCAACAGAAGTCAAATAAGAAAACAAGAACATAAAAATAAATGTTCTGATCCATGTGATCTGGGTGACCCTCACCCAGGGAACCCGGCCTGACAAAGCCCCCCCGCCCCCACACACACACCTCCCTCCAGCCCCTGGTACTCTGGCATGCTTTCTCTCGTCAATTTTATCTGTTCAAAAGGCCCACGGGCTTTATGGACGTACAGTACGTGGATGTTTATTACATGGGTGAAGACATGGCCTTGTTGTTTGGCTCTCAGCTTTTTAACAGTGTCACTTAATGCTATAGGTTGAAGTTGACTTTCTTTTTTCTATCGTACTCTTAATTCATTGATAAATGTATGACGATACGGAAATCTACTAATAAATGTCTAAGTGTGTTAACTGTGGTTATCGAGAAGTCATCTGTGGGAGGGATACGGTGCGTACACTGGAAAATTTGGTGATATTAAAATGAAAAACGACAGGGAGAGAAATAGTTTCAGCACGGCACCACAATTTCCTCTGTTCATTCACAGGTTCACACTTCTCCCACTGCTGATGTGAACCAGTTTTGTGATGCGTTACCACAAGCAAGGGCAGAACAACTCAGACCCGAGTGACTAGAAATAATCGTCACAACTTAAACTGGGTATGGATGCAATAAATTTACAATATAAGAGCAAAAAAAAAACTCACTAACTCACTTAAATGTACAGAATATAACCACTCACCCCCCTGTCAGCCTTTCATCAATAATCATGTTGGATAAAAAGTGTAGATTTGCAAAAACACACATTTTTATTATCTAAAGACATGATTCATTTTACGAGATGTACAATCAAACGTGTTAGTTTAGTTTTTGTCAGTAAATATACAGCGATGAAGTTTGATTGATGTTTCAGAGGCAAAAGTCTATGAAGTAATTGTGAATGTAAACATACGTGCCCTTTGACTAACCAGTTTGTGGTTGCGAGTGCCTGTGTGTGTGTGTATGTGTGTGTGTGTGTGTGTGTGTATCTGTCCATTCTAGTTTCATCAAAACATTCAGCGAACAACAAACAACAAACATTTCCCAAAAGGAAACTACAGTTTTGACTGCCCACTTTCAGTTTGGCTGAATATCTGAATATCTGAATATCGTTAAACAGTGAGGAAAATCCCTGCACTGCCATGAGTATAAAACAACTTCAAGCCATCACAGTCCAAGCAGTTACATCAGGGAATCCAGATAAACAATCTAATCTAAGATGATGAACGACCTCTGTGAGTATGTTACTGTAGGTGGTGAATCAACGGCGCTCCGTCTTTGCAGCTAAATGTCCTAAATGTTCTTTTTTGATGTCCCTCCTTGCCAGTCTTCAACTCGGCTGTGCTGCTCCTGATGGTCAGCTGTCCCGTGTGGCGCCTGAGCCAGTCTATGCCGACCCCGCCACCCATGACCGACTCCTGTGTTTTCTACGCACGGTCGCTTCTGGAGAGGATCTCCGATGCACTCAAACAGGTGAGTTTCTTCATTGTCGTCCGTCGTCTGACTGTAAATTTGCAGATATTAATGTCAAAAATGTCTTTTCTCTCTCAGAACAATACTTCCTCTGACCAGGACGACCCCTTCAGAGGGATAGACTGCAAGAGGCAGAACATGGAGCTGAACATGGAGACCAACACCACAACTGTGTGTACGCCAAAGGTAAACACTTGAACCGTTTCACACACTGTGATATTACCAAACATTTCACAGTATTATTATGTTGTATACGCTAAAACACACTGTTTATTCCACAGGAATCAATGTGTGCTGGAATCACACCATCATATTTTGATCAGGTACGTTGTTTCTAAGCTCTCTTCGTAATGAAAAAAACTATTCAAGACCAAATTTGACACATTTAAAGAAGAAGAAATAGCAAGAATAGACTCTGTTTAGTCTAACGATGATATTTGCTGTTTCTCCACCCAGAACTCTTGCCTGACTAACATCAGGAAGGATCTGGTGCACTACTATGAAATTCTAGAGGCTCAGCCGGGTCCTCTGCGTCCCACTGTCTTGTCCAGCCTCAGAGAACTCATGAGGGTAATTCATTTTAACAGATTCAACTTGTGTTACCATCTAATCCTACATATTTGATGTTTTTGTGCCTACTCTTCATTGACACAGGTTGTCTTGTCTCCTCAGAGGCAGATCTGATTTTATGTGTACATGTAAAAATGTGAAAATGTTTTAAAAAATCATACTTTGCTCTCAACAGAACTGTTTTGCGTGGTCAGTACCTGAAGACGTCCCCTCACAGGAGGTAAGAAATAAGTTCATGTTTGTCACCATAATGATACAAATCACTACGATGGGGGAATGAAAGTTATTATACAAATAGAAAACTAGGAATATAAGATTCTCGTGGTGGATTAGCTGGAATTAATCCGTCATTTTGTCTCTTAAAAGGCCTCGCCACACCACCGCAGCACCTACGATCAAAGGCTCAAGCTTTGCAAAGTGCTGAAGGGCTTCCAGGTCCGCACCATCACGATCAACAGAGCCATCGGATACATCAACTCTGGCGAACACAACAAATGAACGATAGTCCTGCACTACCACAACCTAAATTCATCCAGTTGAATTTTGTGTAACTGAAAATACTTTGCTACTGTTCTAGGTAGACTATCATCATCATATGATACATTGATGTCATTTAATTTTGGTATTCCGATCTGTCCTCTCTGCGGATGTTAGGCTATTTATTTTGTTATTGTGGACTATTTATTTTCAACTATTTATTAATTTGTTATTCACCTTTTTTTACTGCTGTGTCAGAATTCTGAAATAAATATTTTTCCTGCATGAATTCATCTCTCAGAATATATTCATTGTTTCATTTAGTCAGCTGAACTTTCATGTTTCATTTTCCCCGCAGATTTAGAAAACCTGCACTTTTGATCAAATTATACAGTCTACAGACTATTCAAATGTGTAGCTTATTTAGAAAAATATATATCGTTGTGGTAATATAAGCACAATTATTTCAAAAGCATGGAAATTGAAGCAGCATTTAAATTGATGATCTCCTTGTCCTCCATACTGTTTCCTATTCAACCACTAAAACCTGTGAGAAAAATGGACCCAGTACAATGTTTAGTCTCAATTTGGTTGGAAAGTCCAGTGTTTATGGTGTGGTGTGGTAAATGTCATATGACTCTATGGAAAATAACAATGGCCAGAATTTGGACTTGTCAAAGTTGTGGTTGTCACAGTCAACAGTATGCTATTGGGAAATGTGTGTTGATCAAATAAAAGAAAAAGAAAGAAAGAAGAAAATTAAAGAAGGAGACACAGAGGAGCTGCAAAGTGACCAATGTTTTGATGGAAGTGAAACATGATAAAACCTCATTGAAAGTAAATGATTGCTTTTCTCTATGTGCTTCAATGTGCTTCCCCCTTCCTGTACTGAGGAATTATCCCAGCTGAAGTCTATGGCAGCTTCATGAGACACCTACGACCTCCAGGCCACAGAAACCTTTGATGATGACAGAATATGAGTCAAAAATACAAAGAAAAAAAAACACACAGAAAGGATGTACAGCTAAAAAGGATAAAATCTGTCTTGCTCTTTTCTCGACCATTTTTGATAGTTGTTGGTAAATAACAAAAAGGAGGAACAGCATCATTGGTACCATCACATGTATACGTATGGGCTACATAACTTACAGTACATGCCTGTTCCATATACAAAAAATCATCATCATCAGTTTCATATCTCATATATCTAGGAGTCTCTTTACTGCCACCTAGTGGGAGAAACACGTATGTCTTATTTAAAGGGACATTATGAAGACACTTCTCTATTTGAAATTCTTGTAAGATTGCCTTCTACTTTGTATATTTTTAGATAATTCATTCTTTTATTCACTTGAGTTTTATAGTCTGTACAGACTAATAACTGAAATCACACACGAACCTACACTGTTAAAATAAAAAATAAAAAATGCACATCCGGCAAAAATACGAGTTTAAATGGTAAAAAACAAACAAACAAACCGTGATTATCGTGCTAAAAATGACAAATGCATTGTACTCAAATGTGCAGCCAGAATCTTCAAATGCTATTTTAACGAACGCTTTTCCCGTAATAAGTAAAATTTCATCAGGTAGAGTTTAAAATAAAAACGAGCCTATTGGCCTGTAGGTGGGCGGGGTACCCATCGGTCACCGCCCCTTTCTATCCAGGTGTCAAGGTATCCAATCACCGACGAGAACGCTTCCAATCACTGAGATGCGTCACACCTGTGCGCATATTTCCAGTGGCCATGTGACCCGCCTCACCCCCCCCACAAACGGAAACTTCGAACCCTGGCATGGACCGTCAGCTGCAGACAAGCTCCTCATGGTGGCTCATCGTCTTAATTCTTGCAGTTTGCGCAGTTTGCGCGGTCACAGACAGTTTGCACACTTACCGCATCCCAAACAGGCTTGAAGCGCCTGCGGTCAAACAGCAGCAAACCCCCGAGCCCAACGAGCCCCGTCGACCCGCCGTGGTGGTGCGGTGCCATGCGGACTCTATGGAGGTCGTGGTGCAGGCTGACATGTTTGACACGGGTCTGTGGGTTGAAGCCGACCATCTACGCTTGGGTTCGGATTCAGCGGATACAGGCAGTGAATGCGCCGCGTTCACATCTGGAGACGCCCAATTCACCATCCAGGCCAACTTGATGTCTTGTGGAACTAAACACTCTGTAAGTGCCGTCATTACGCGTGGTAGGCCTACGCGCCCGATTACGCACAACTTTTACGCAAACGTCTTAAAGGTAATTCTCCATCCAAAGGTCCGTTTTGGTTCAGAAAAAAAAATGTTTCCAGAAATGTATTGCTGTCACTCTCCTTGTGAAGAGGCGAGCAGATTTCCACCCAGCTGATGGTTTGAATCTCACTCCATTCTTGTATTTACTTTCAAATGGAATATTATGTGTTCGGAAATGACGCCAATTAAATATACTCTCCACTGAGGGATATATTGAGCTAGATTTTCCCTCCTTTATCATGGTTCGGCTGCTCTGTACTCTATGAACTAGCAGTTTCCATGGTAACCACGTATAAATAGCTTGAAAGAACTTCATTTTTAGTGAGGTGTGGTGGAAATGACAGGGAGAATATTCGTCTATTGTAAACTTTGGAGTCATTTTATTGTAAAATTTAAAGCATTTACCTGTGAAAGACGAGGCACAAAATAGAAATATTCAAGTCTAAGCACCTCACATTGTATTTGAGCCATAAATGACAACTTTCTATTACTCACTTTCAAATGGTCTCACTATCAAAAACCCATTTGGTATCTTATTGCTCCTTTCCACTCCTCCCTGCTCAGTCGACCGATGAGAAGATTATCTACTCCAACGTTTTGATTTACTCTCCTCAACCTTCGTCTGTCGGAGTGCTCAGGCTTGATGGAGCGACTGTGCCAGTTCAATGCCATTATGAAAGGTTGGAGTCCCGTCTTACTCATTCTTCCATTTGGGTCTTTGGCATTTATAACAATGCTAAGAGGTGATATAATAACAATGATAAGAGGCTGTCTGTTTTTCAGGAAGTATGCCGTGGATGACATTTCCCTCCATCCCAGCTGGGTTCCTTATGTCTCCACTGCCACAGCGGCAGATCAAATAGACTTCGATCTGCGACTCATGACTGGTATTTACGATGCGTCCTACTTTATTTCATTCTCATACGTCCCTAGGATTTCTGCTAATTGTTGTCTTTCTTGCAGACGATTGGCAGTTGGAGAGGGGCTCACATGCTTACTTTCTGGGTGACCCCATCCATTTTGAAGTGTCTGTCCTCGTGCGTAACCACATACGGCTCAGGGTCTATGTTGACCGTTGCGTTGCCACAGCAACTCGTGATACCGAGGCTACGTTAAGATACGACTTCATAGAGAATCATGGGTGAGCGCCCCAATCGGCTACGGCACTTCATCGAACGTTTGCACCCTGTTTGTGTATTTATTTATCCTCATGACTCACCAGGTGTCTCTCTGACGCCTACCTGACGAGCTCCAGCTCTCGTTTCCTACCAAGAGTTCAGGAGCACAAGCTTAAATTCCAGCTGGAAGCATTCCGGCTCTACCAGGAACCGAGCAATCTGGTCTGTAACTTTTCCCGTCCCTTTTCCATGAGAGGTTTATTGGAAACGTATTCTGTGAGTTATTGCCCTTTGGAATATTTCCCCGTCAGATCTACATCACCTGCTTCGTGAAGGCGGTCCCATCAGTGTTGACAGACAGCTCCAACAACAGGGCCTGCTCGTTTATCGAGAACGGGTAACCTACACATTATGCAGCCATGTTGAATCACGATCCGTCTCTTTCAGCAGCCTCACCGTTTCAAACCAAACCCTCCTCCTCCAGGTGGCATTCAGTAGATGGGAACGATGAGGCGTGTAGCAGCTGTGATCACTATCGAGGGGTGGAGCCTCTGTCCACAGCACCCCCTAAAACCGCTGTCATCTCCAAAACCTCGCCTGCCGTGACCACACAGAGCAGCGTCGTCGGAAATGAGCAAAACCCCGTCAATTACTTCCGTGTCCGTCCGCACAAGTCCCAGAGGCCCTCGGACAAACCTCAGCCGTCCTCCGCTGGACCGACGAAGAGAGGAGCAGACGACAGAGCAGGTGAGTGCAACAGACTGTTTTTTAATGCGAAAAAGTGAGAGTAAATGTTGTGCTGTGAAGGTTTGCTTGAGGGAAGTTTCACGGCTCAACCAAAATTGTTTTCTTAATTTGTTTTTCTTAACTTTGACCTTATGTTAAGAGTACCTTTTTTGAATATGGCAGTCAGCGAACAAGTAGAAGAGGTGCATGCTGCCACCCACTGGGCTGGAGTATGAATTACATTGAACTATGAGCGCAGGAGAGGGCCGTAGATGGGTGAAATTACAGCGAAAGAAGAAAATTACTGATCAAAAATCACCTTTTGCAGAGACGAGTATCCAGCTGGGACCCTTGGTCGTCCATCCTGCCAGCAAACCTGTCACAGGGAGGCCTCCAGCCAAGACCAGAAACAGCTGAGACTCCACACAGGTGAAACACAGAGACTTCACTCCTGCTGCAATGTAGGTGTACACATAGGAATCCGATTTTCGAAGCACGGACACTATTCTGAATACAACAGACTCATCTTTGTTTTTCAACATTCTGTTTCACTTAAAGTATTGGCTTGTTTTGTAGGAAATAAAGCTGACAAAGTGAATTCCCACCTCAAAGGAAAATCTTTCGATTGATTCAAAGTAGAATTTTATTCGAGTTCTTCAATTTTCTTCTAAAAGGCGTTTAATCTGCTTGTTTCACGTTGTTTTTTCGAGAGACAATTGCCTTGAGGGGAAAAAATAGCATCTTTATACGACTCCACTGCAGCATCCATTTAACAACATAATGCCTGGGGAAAGGCAGACGTGCTATTAGGGAGCACTTCCCTCCATTACCACCCACAACCTACTCATCACGGAGTCGCGGTATCGATTAAGCACTGTCCGGCTGTATAGGTGCAGTATAAAATGCTGGCATTTCCTGGTGCATTCAGTGAAATAATGAGTCACAGATGCTTCAAGTCATGGCTTATTTTAGATGTTGGTAGGCGAGGCAGCACATCGTGACCTTTTATTTTGTTCTTCGTCGCTGTCATTTTGCCAGTTCATTATGGTTTGGTGTAGTTATTCTCATTCTAGATGTGTTGTTTATCAGTTTGTACAGATTTCCCCTTCAGTGCACCCTGATGCATTTAGGTACCTTCGGAAACTCTGAGCTTTCACCTGGAATATATGATAGAACTTTTATAAAGATGGAAATATTGATGGATACGTCAGTCAGAGAGGTTCGGTCATGTCTCATCAGGAGCCTCTTTCAAAAGGACACTAAAAAACATACATGTTCAGCAAAGAAGGACTGAAAACTCACTGAGAATTTTCACTTTTTAATGCACTTATTATATCACAGTGTGTATAAGAGAGAGGGGGAGAGAGAATCCACTGTTGTCTATAATATCTCAGCTGTTCTAATGCTCATATTTCCGTTGATGATCTTAAACGTCCATTCTTCTTCTTCTGATTGTAAAGATAATGAAACCGCCTTGACTTCTGGGTCTGGTTTAGTTTCAGTAACCAGGTGTCCATTGCAGACCCATGGGCGTGTTTGCCGCTGTCCTTGGTCCTGAAAGCTCCAAGCCCTCTTCAACCCTCCCCATCAATCACTGCTCGTTTCCCAGTGCTGCCTACGCGACTGGTCGATTTCCCGGGCGCCTGTTTACTTTCATAACAAATGAAAAAGCCATCGAATACAAGATTGTACTTACGGCTGCGCTACAGTCGGCATCAATAGAGCCACTAAGTGCTTAATAGACGAAGGGCGCACTCAACAATTACGGCAAACACATCCGCATTAAGCTGTCGGGGTAATAGCTCTAATTGTTGTTTTTGAATATTCAATCGGAGTACTTGAGTTGTTTTGTTTGTTGTTTTTGTTTTGTGTTTTCTTTCAAAATGTTTCCAATATTTCCCCTGGGTAACGCTGCGCGGCGATGACGCGCGGCTCTCTGCGTCAGCGCATCTTGCGGCGTATTATCCTCTCCTCCATTATCCACATCCTGTCTCCAACTTCACCTCAGAGATCTCTCCACGCCCCCGGAACACAGCAGCGATGTTCGTCTCCAAACGCCGACCGCTGCCGCTCGCCGTTTGCCTTTTCGTCCTCGCCCCGCTCGTCGATTGCATCCGAAAATGTGGACAAGATCTCTGCCGGGACGACCAGGTCTGCTGCGCGCAGGGGAGCAACGCCACCGCCGTCACCTGTTGCAAGCAGATGGTGGATAAAACGTACTACAACATCGCCATGGTGACCCGTAAGCTGTCCGGGGTGCTCATCCTGCTGCTTCTCTTCGCCGTGGGTTATTTCATCCAGAGGATGGTGTGCTGGAGGAGCAGGCAGCACAGCCCGGCGCACGGCGGACTGCCGGCGGCCGCAGCCTCGCAGGAGCTGCTGGTGGGGAGCTGCGCGTCGGATACTTTGGTGGATCCGGCTCAGATCGTCCAGCTGCCCTCGTACGAGGAATGCAAACATCTGCCGACGTACGAGGAGACGGTGAGGGGTGGGGGACGAGAGGTCAGCCCGGGACAAACGACATGACGGAGAGGGTTTGCTGTCTGTCCAACTCAATC
This sequence comes from Brotula barbata, assembly GCA_900303265.1. Classification (NCBI taxonomy): domain Eukaryota; kingdom Metazoa; phylum Chordata; class Actinopteri; order Ophidiiformes; family Ophidiidae; genus Brotula; species Brotula barbata. The sequence continues at coordinate 38,949 of OMNV01009624.1, forward strand.
CTCCTGATGGACACCGAAGACGCCCAGGAGGATCTGGTCTAAATCTTGCGTGGTGATACTTTTGGTGATTTACCCTCAACCAACCATCTCTCCAGGATTCTAACGTCCACGAACAGTCAAAGTTTTAATGGCAAAACAAATTCTATTGACCCGTTTTGATGGATTTATTGAAATGATTCACCATGAGACCAAACGTCCATTTGTCTTTTTGATTCGACATTTTTCTAAAAACCAAACCGCCCTAAGTCGGTGTGTCGTGGGAGGTTTTAATAACTGAACAAAAACGAAACTTATAACTTAAAACGGCGACCATTCGTTGTCTTCTTTAATCTTACAACAACTATTTACACTCCAGAATACAGAATATGACGCACACACACACACACACACACACACAGACTCTTCCTCTGATTGACAGATTGAAATGTATCCGTGTGTCCATTTTAAGAAACTTAACTTCTACTGTTGGACCTGAGGTAGTGCACCGTACCCCTGATGTTGTCCTTCATCGTCACCCCGGACTCGGACGGCACTTTGACCATGTGGGCCACACGTTGGAAACCCTCTTGGACTCCAAATCCCGTCGAAGCCGAACAAGGCAGTGCGAACCAATTCCGATCCGAGCAGAGCTTCCGGAGGTTGAACCGATCCGTGATCTCGGTCACCGTGAGGGCGCCGTTGACGTCCTGTTTGTTGGCGAGGACGAGCACCGGGCGTCCCCTCAGCTGTTCGCTCCTCAGCGTGTGTTCGAGCTCCCGGCGGGCCTCGTCCAGGCGCCGCGCGTCGGAGCTGTCCACCACGAACACCACGGCCGCCGTGTCCGGGTGGAAACTCTTCCAGTGCTGCCGCATCTTCCCCTGACCCCCGACGTCCCACACGGTTAAGGCGATGCTCTGCCGGTGTTTCCGGGCCTCGATCATCTCCACGTTGAACCCGATGGTGGGCACGGTGCGCACGCACGCGTTGTGCTTCACTTTGTACAGCAGAGTCGACTTCCCCGAGTTGTCCAGGCCCAGGAGGAGGATTCTGGCCTCTGGTTGTTTAGATCCACGCTGGCCCATAGCGTACGAGGACCAAGACGCAGAACTCAAGCGGAACAGACAAATCCTCCAGCTGAGAGGCGGTGTTTGCTCAGTGCGTTCCCCCCGTTTAATACATAAACCTTTAGCTCCATGCAGGTCCACAGATAAGGCGTCATAAACCAGGATACCAGGGGACAAAGTTTGTTTGTTCACTGTGTGCTCACCCCTTCACACTCTCTCACACACACACACACACACACACACACACACCCACACCCACACCCACCCAAGGCTGTATGCTGTGTGCTCTGTCTCCAAATGTATATATTCTTTTTCATT
>OMNV01009625.1:0-25329 GCA_900303265.1 Brotula barbata
ACCATTGTGTTTTTGTTCATAAATGTCATACCGTGCATTACAATTACAAATATCTGAATATAGAGACAAGTACATAATACACTTATTTCTGTTCCTACCTCATCTGATGTCTTCCCAGATATAAAAGTGATTTTCTTCCTGGTGTAGTCACTGATTGCCATGGAAATGGCCTCCAGCCATTCATCTCGCTCTGTAGCAGAGCTGGTTAAAGAGGACATGTGAGAGCACACCTACACAACATTCGAATATCTACACATTCCACATTATGCCTTTCCAGATAGGAGAATGAAACATCTGCCCCCGTTGTCAAGAATCCTTTTGTCTTATGTGAGTTACCTTGCAGAGAGAATGAAGGAGCGTACCACGCTCTCGATATTCAGCTCATTCTGATAGGCTTCTTGGTTTGGCTTGCTGACCTGTAATTATTTATCATTGTGAGATAGGTTAACTGACAGTCTATACCCTTTCTGATGATTACATGTGTGTGAAAAGATGAAGAGCATAAGGGAAAAAGACACATTAGCCCTCACCTTCATTCCAGCCAGAGACAGCATGTTGTTGAGTTTATACTGGCCGGACTGGACGGGAGTGGTGTACAGCAGCGTGTCATTGAACTGGAGCAGAAACAAAAATGAAAATGAAAAGTAACATTAAAAGAAAGTCTGGAAGAATTCTCTGAAGTATTCTAGGTTTAAAAGTGCGTGAGAGACTTTTTTGGGATATTGTATGCACTCTTAAAACCAAAAAGGGCTTTTATTTTGTATCATGTTTTTTTAACGCCGATACCACAACTGGGTCACGACATCTAACTTAAGAAAGCCTAGACTGAACTAACTGAAGGTATGAGAGTGCAGATTAGCTGAGAAAGGTCAGTAAATCAAGGATAAAAGCACAGCACTAGAGAAGGGTGAGATACGGTACCAGGAAGAACATTCGGGGCTGCATGACCTTTCTGGACAACTTCTTCAGAAAGCCCTCTTTGAGGAAGATCTGGAACAGAGATAATTGTTAAAGAATAATAAAATATCTGCAAATTCCATTCCAATCATCTTTTCCCGGTGTAATACATCATCTGATGGATGGATGAGTACATACAGAGAGAGCCTTTGGTGATCACAGTAAATAAACTGCATTTGAATGTAAAGTTTCAGTCCTAATCCAATCAAATCCACCATAGGTAATAAATAAATATATAAACATAATAAGAATTCAATTCAAAGTGACATCTGTGGAAGTTACCCTGCCGGGCTGGATGATCTCATGGTTTCCATTCAGATTACCCTGCACCTGGATCAGTTTCTGGAAGTTATCCTGAGAGACAATCAGCAGATGTTAATAATCTGAGTGGCGTTTTATCTCCACGTTCACAGAATTATTGTGGTGGTCAGACTGAACTCGGCTCTCACCCCTTGTTTCATTATGTCGTTGGCGTGATTGGCAACCTCTTTCACTATTCCCAGGGCAGCTGAGTTGATAAAACATAGGAGTTGGATTTTGGATGTATAAGCAATAATATTTCCATCACATATAAATAACGAACACCATTAGGTACATATACAGAACCGCAGAGCTTCTGCTAATCCTCTCTGTTTACCTTGTGTGTCTTTGTAATCCACCGAGTCCACAGGCAGGTTTTTAAGATAATCTGAAAATACAAACATTTCAGCGTCAACAGTCCACGGGCTCAGTGTTATGTAGTAAATTCCTGGAATGGAGTCTGAAATTAAAATCCCGGATTTAGGCTCTGCAGCCGCTTATATAATAAAAAAACACAATTATACAAGAGTAACGAGAGCCACATTCTTCACATTTTGGCGCTGCACAATCTGCCCTGATCCGTTACACTAATAAACACTAAGCCTATGTATGTTAAAGACTGTATTATGTCACCAAAGCAGATTTAGGCTGTACACAAAATATTTTATTACACCCAACAGGAAACAGCAAGTGAGAACCGTTTTGCTGTTTGCTTTCATAAACACTAGATGGCAGCATTGTGCCTATTGTGAGACAACTGGATAATCAAATCTATAATTCTAAATATGATATGAATATGATGATGTAATATAAGTAATTTAAAGTTAATATGTCGGACAGGTGAACTTGATTGGACTTGAGGAGTAATTGTGTGTAAGTGTGGCGGTGTTTGAAATACCTGTGAGCAGCAGCTGATACTGCGGTATCCTCTGAACAGGTTTCAGTAGGTAATGCTTCAGAGCCAGGTTTGCACAGCGTGGACTGGCCTTTAACAACAACAACAACAACAACAAATGTTCCATTTGGAAATGACTTAATTTGAACACATCACAGACCCAAAGATACAACCCGGAAGCGCAGAACAGGCTGAGCGAGCTTCATTACCTCAAAGTCTTTCACCACTCCGCTGAATGCCAGGTTTTTTTTACTCTGCTCTTCCAGTATGGCCACATTCCTGTCAAACTCGCGGATGTATGTGGAGTACATCTTTAAATAGGGCCCTTTCTTTACAAAAATATCTGCAAGTTGTGCATTCTCATCCCTAGAAAGACAGAGACAGACAGAGGTTAGCTTCTGGAGCTCGTGTCACTGAGCTGACGTGCGTCTTGAGGAGCACGGCTTTGACGTGTTGATCCATAATGAGCGTGTTTTCTGTTACCATTTGGCCACTCTCTGCTCGAGCTCTCGGAGGAGGTCTTGGTTGAGTTCGTAGAGCTGTGGAAGGTAGTAGAGGATCTGATTAAGGATCCGCTCCTCGATCACGGCCTTCCCGCTCTGACGGGACGCCTGGGAGACGGCATCACGAAAGTCCTGTGAGTCAGACAGAAAGAAGGGTTAAAGAGATGTTTGTCACACCCAGGAAGAACAGGTTTGCTGTAATGCACAAGCCTTTGTTTTTGTAATATAATGCCGTTAGTTATAACAGAACTGAAAACAGAGTATCACTGAACACAGTTGATTCTAAACCATCTGCCCTGTAAAACTAAAACAACACTATAAATTAGGGTAAAATCAAGGATTAATGCTGACCCACGTCCAACACGCAAAGCTGTTTGACATTAAGCCTTTGTAAACATTTCCAGGATGGCATGAATCACCCTTGAGGCAGCTCTTCTCTTCTCTTTGTGATGTTGATGTTGTTTTTGTGGTTTACAGAACGCAGGGCAGAAAAACTGCCAACAGCGAGCGCCGCGATCACACGTGTAAACCACACGTGTGATCGCCTCCCACCACTCAGCTGATAGTGGGGGAGGTGAATAATATGGAAAAGATTGAGCAACGTACGTTTCACCAGAGAAACACTCAGACCTGGCTGAATCATCACCAAGTGGATTTGTGTTTGTTGATAATATTGCATTACTGCTCGGACCCACGTGGGCACAAGCAGCTGCTGTGGTGCTGTTAGTTTATGAAAATCTTGCCAAAAAAAACCGCCCCAACTTAATCGCAATATATAGTAATCAAGTTAAAACCGAGGATGTTTCTGTGGTCTGGTCCTGGAATTTTCACAAGGCGCGGTGACTTGTCATCACTTGGAGAGGTGCCAGGGCAGATGCACAGGATGACCAAGCACCAGGGCACCTCAGCATTCCTCCGTGCACACTGTGAACTTAATACGACTTCCTGATAACTGGATTTGGTTCCTGTCTGGTCTTTAGAGACCCACAACTTCCTGTCTACGCTCAGCACCGAAGAGTCGTCCCAAATGACTCATTTCTACTTCACACGTATTTCTTGACCTTCGTGCGTACAAACATCTGCCCGTAATGTTGTCATCATCTTTTGGTAAATGTAGATGGGGTGGAGATAAAATCAAAAAAAAGTTTATTATTAAGTTATTTATCACTGCAAATACACTGTTAATGATCTTATTAGGCTGCATATAGGCTGTGTTTTGGGTCAAAAAGCTGGGAAATGCTGGGAAACATCCATTATATTCATTTTGGTTCAAATTCAGCTAAAATAATCTAAAAATTTCACTTTGGTGGCTTCTTAATGTTTGGATCAGTCAGAGATGATGTTTCTAAAAAACACCACAAGCAGACGACACGACGCCACGGAAGTCCAGATAAACGGTATGTTGCTGTCAGATCGCACAACCACTGAACATCTGGGGAAAACCGTGAGGAATGTGGGCCATGTGGTCCAGACTGAGGGGAGTGGGGTCCATAGGCTGTCTATCTCACATGGGGTGTGCCTCTGTGGTTAGTGGGTAATCAGACACATGTGGGGAATTTGAGCTCATGTTGTATAACCGGCCTAATCTTATACAAAAGGGTGATATCAGAGAGACTCACAATATGAAGCAGCTTCAGGACGTCAACAAACCTGCAAAAAGAGAAACAAACAAACAGATTCAAATGAATGATCAACAACATGCGTTGGATATGTAAGGTTTCTGGGGAACACACAACAACACGGAGACTCTTACACACTCTCAGAGCTCATGATTTCTGTCGCGATGTGGTGGATCTTGCTCTTCTTTATTCCGCTCTGCGTCTAACACAGAAGCAAAGACAGACACACAATCCAAGGGAGTAAATCACCGCTCGCGACAAAACGTCTCATTATGAAAACATGCTGTGTGCTTTGGATATATCTGTCCTAGTTACAACGTGTGGTTGTTGTACATGGAGTTAATTAAAATGAGTGTACACAGTGTCAAAGCGGAGGAAATATGTTTCCGCCGAGACCAAGACAAAAACATTATCGTTTCGACCTTGAAAAGAACAAAAGCTCTGAGTTGGCTTTGAATATTTCAGAGCACCTCGTGGCCGCGCGGTCTTAAATCTAAAGTCTGATCCTCACCGCCGTCTCCTCTGGCTCCTCTGGCTCCTCAGGCTCCCCTTTACTGGAAGTGGAGCTGCGATCGTCCTCGTAGTCCTCATCTGAGCTGAGGACCATGATGTCTTCATCTGAGGTCCCATCATCCAGCTGTGCCAGGTCGCCATGAACAGGACCCCTGACCAAAAAGAGCATCAAATGTGAACAAAGAGCACAAACTGTGGCACGTGATTTGGTGCAAAATGCAAAGGACAGGGAGGATGTGCCCGGGAAGTTGAGGTCTGGAATACAAACGTCTGTGTCAGCACACTAATCTAATCTGCGGGACACAAAAACACAGTGAAAAAACGCTCATCCAGCAGTATTGTAACATTTCTTGCTTTGAACGAGTGAGATTAGTGAAAAAGAAAACACAGGAAAAGGAGCACAACCGGAAAACCATTTCACGATACTCATCAGCAGCGTGACATAACACGCGTCTCACCCCAAGTACTGGCCTCGAGTCAGCGCTGAAGCTGCACTAGGTGAGTCAACATCACAAATCATTAAACTTCTCTACGCACACACACGACCGAATACTCATCCTGATATTTATAAACTTCTGAGAGTTGCGCATGAAAAAATGGCGACAGTCTGACCAAAACAACAACAAACAACAACAAGGAGACATTTAGGCCAAGGCCGAGCAGCAAACCCAGCGGTCTGAGCGTGCGTGTGTGTGTGTATCACGGTGCCGCCCGTTACCACAGCTGCTGCAGTCGAGCGTTCGTGCTCTCTACAAGCGGCTCAACGTGTTTTTATCATGTGAGTGTCGCACAGTTTGAAATTAAGAGGGCTAAGCTACGCACTTACACAAACCATAATCCTTCCGTCCCATTTTTCACATGCCAACTGACTTCTGCTCCACTAATCATTTGATTGCAAACATTTTTCCTTAAAGTGCATAAAGATCGGACGAGCGTAATCATGGTGGCGTTGTGTCCCGTTTCAGCCGGACACGAGAGAAGCCGTTGTCCTGTCATGAACCCTGGGGACAAACGCCACGACACAAAACGGGCGAACGGACGATTTCTCCACTGAGGCCTCTGAGTTCATTGACATAATGAGACAATGCTGCCATCCGTGGACAAAAAGCATCACCGATTATCATGTCAAGCAGCGATACGTGAATACCAGAGAGACAGAGCACACGTCTGCCACCATACCAGTACAACTCCCCAGACAGGAAATGTGTTCGCACAATGAGACGAGCCTCCCTGTCATCCGTGATTCCTAAACTCACTCATTGTTTTGTTACAGTAAACAGCTTGCGCAATTCTTGACTTATTCAATACAGGTGAGGAGAGAGTCGGCCTGTTTCTAAGGTCAGGATGTGATGTGAGCCGAGACAAGACAAGCGAAGAGAGACACAGAGAGGACACGGAGGCGTGCTGATGTACCTGTCGTGGCTGCCCTGTTTCTGTGGGAGTCCTGTGTTTTTGTCCAGGGGCACGTAGGGCTCCTGCTCCTCGTAAATGTTCTCGTCATCGTAATATGAATTCTGCCACGGCGAAGGCTGTGAGGTTTGAGGAGACGCCACTGAGCTTCCCGCAGGCACGTTCATGTAGTCCGGTATCTCCTCGTAGTAAGGAAGGTTCTCATAGTCGGGCTCTTCCATTCCAGGAGAGAACTCGTCCCCATCTACATTTTGCTCGAGTTGTGGGCAGGAAAGTTTCCGTTCGACCTTCATCTTCAGACTGACATCGGGTGGATCTCGGCTGTTCAGATGGTCCCGAAGGTCCCCGTCTACGCTTTGTTCGATCTCAGAAGCGGAACACTCCTCTGTCTGACCTCCTTTTCCGATGAGCTTGGGCAGCATCTTGACGGAGAGCTTCAGGTCCAGGAGTTTTCGGAAAGACGACCTCCTCTGTCCGTCGGAGAGAACGAGGTCAGCGGAGGAGAAGGATTTCGCTCTCTGTTTTCCCAGGATGGAGCGAGGAGGCTTTCTGATGTCGGGCGACCCCAAAGTTGGAGGATGGTTTCTCCTCATCACCTTCTCCTTCAGACCGTCGTCTTGGAGAGCCGGACATTTCTCAGACGCCTCCTCTTCCTTCTGCTCAGACTCCTTCGTCACCTGTGCCATGGGAACGATGTGTCTCTTGGGCTTCTTCGGCCCTACCTTGACCGCTCCATCTTCCTCAGACTTCTCGCAGACGGCAGATTGCCGCCTGAGCTCCGGCTGATTGAGCGGACCGCTGGGAGGCCGATGATGCTGTGTGAGGTCGATGTACGCCCCGTCCTGATCATCCCCTCCTTTCCCTCCCTTCTCCACCTCTTCGTCCTCCTTGTCCACCGATATCTCCATGTCGTAGATGTTGCTGTCCAAGCCCAGGTCCTCCTCCTCTACGTCCTGAGGACACACGTGAGGAGCAGAGGTGAGGGGTGTTTCGGGCACAGACAGAAAGGGTTTTTTCCTGGGCGGAGGGGCGGGTGGGGCGCTTGTTTTTCTTGCAGACAGAGAGGGCGTCGGCTCGTTTTCACTCATGGATGTGTCCACCGCCAGGACAGGTCCACTGACAGACACAGATGAGCTGCTCTTCCTCTCCAACAACACCTTCACCTCTTTGACTTTCATTTCCCCCGCTTCTTGTCTTACGAGCTCACCCCTCCGTTCCTCCACCTTTTCCTGCCGTACCAGCAACGCTGTCTGGGGTTTCCGTGGTACAGGGACGGGAACAGGGACGGGCTTCCTAGGGGCTGATGGGACGGCTGTGGTTTTAGGTTGGGACACACAAGACATTTGCTCGGAGGCCAGAGGATCTTCCTGCGGTCCTCGCCCAGCGCCGCTCGTGGGTGTTACGTTACCGTTTGCCTCGTCGCTCCATGTTCTGTGAGGATGAGGCCGGGAGGGATTGACGTCTGTGTTCAGATTTCCGTCGAAAGTCTGTGTCCTTTTGATCTTAAAACCCATCTCGAGCGGAGGCTCGTGGTTGGTGAAGTGTGTGTTGGTGGACGCTGTCCGAAGACGGATATTTTGTACAGGATTACCGTTCACCGTTCGGCTTTTATCGTTGTCCATCTGCTCCTCACGGTTATCCTCTTGAGATATCGGTGCAGTCTTTCCATTTTCTCCCATTTTATCTTTGTGTGATGTTTTCAAGTCTCTCTTGTCTGTGTTTGCCATCTTCCTCACACACACACAGTTTTCGTGGCTACACAGACAAATGGGAATAACATAATCCCAATCTGGTTTCTTGTTCTCTTGCTGTATTCCATTTTTGGAGTTGAGACCTACGCTCCTTGTGGATTCTGTTGTTTCGGGTACCGATGTACGGTGCAGGCTCTTGGAGGCCAGCGGTCTGGATTCTCCGGCGGCGGTGAGTTTGGAGAGGCAGGGCTTGGGGGCCAGCACTGGTTTAACCCTCTTCGGTGTGCCAGGTGATGCACAAGGGACTGCATCTCTCCGGGGGGCTGTGGGAGACAGACCGGGCCTCTGAGGATGGATCAGCTTTGGTTTGGGGGCAAGCGGTGGCTTCTGCATGCCTGAAGAGAGAAAGAAAGTTTCAGGTTGTTTATATTTGAACAATAATTTTCATTGGAGGAGCTTTTTTTTCCTGACAACACCCAAGAATGTTTACTACCACAACATTCTCTGTTACTTTCAGGGTAACATGTCAGAGGAAAACACTCTGAGGCAACAATGAATCTATTTGTATCAAACTAAACTTAAGGGCTTTTAGAGGCCTTTCAACATTTGGAGCACCAGGATCCATCAGGGTCCATTCCAAGGCCTGCAGACCCAGTAAGTGAGCCAAATATCTCCAGAATGTTACAGCATACACACACACAAACACACACACACACACACCAAATGTAATGCATTTTTATAGCACTTTTATCCAAAGCACATTACCATGTTTTACCCCACATTCACCCATTCATACACACATTCACACATTCACACAGCGACAGCCGGCATGCACGGCCCACTTGCTTGTTGAGAGCAATTTGGGGTTCGGGTCATGCTCAGGGACCTTCGACATGGGGGAGCTGAGGATAAGAGACTGGAACCACTTGGACGGGCAACACCACCACACGTCAACAAAGTAAGACTGTTGTGTTGTGGCTGTAGAGAATGATGTCAAGTATGGAAACTGTCTACGATGACATCAGCACATGGATTACCTCCTAGACTAGAGTTTTGAAGATTTAAGCCCTCCTACTGAACTGAACATTGAGGAGCGCTGTTCATTTTCAAACGCGCGGTAAAACTTTATCAAGTTCTCCCTGTGATGCCACTTTCTCTGACTTTGCCGCTTGCCCAAAAGTGAATCTGCTGCGTAGAAAAGGATGAACTCCCCTTTACGACCTCAATGCCGAGCTACAACGCAGCATCGTGTCTGGATAAATGTAAAAGTTAAGCACTCAGAGTTGTTCCCAGATGGCACATTTGATGCATTCTCTGCAGGACAACAGATGTCAACTCTTTAAATCTGCTCTATGCCATTGATCCTAATGTAGTGACAGATTACTGTGGAGCTCTCACAGATCCCAAATCACATGACTTTTGGTCTTTTGTTTGCCTCTCACCCTCAGTAATCCCGCTAACAGCCTCGGCAACAGGCAGAGAGAGGAGGGGGGAGCAGATGGGAGATGAAGACGAGGGAGGGGAAATAATAAACCTGACAGAAAATGTCCGAGTGACAACACAGTGACATGATGACAGGAACATAGTCCGGCTGAGCAGGATACCACTGCTTTATTGACCTTAATCAGCAATCCACCTGTTGACACCGAGTACAAAACTCATTTAAAGTCATTTTAAGGACCCTGGACACAAACAGCTTCTGACTAACTAACCAACAAACACAGAACTGAGTTGTACACAAGGAAAATAAAACAAATCAGTCATTTTCCCTTCATGGTATGAAAACTAATGTAATCCTTAAGGTGTGTGTTAGACTTGATGTCTACAGGTTTTGTCAGAAGAATCACTACAGATCGATTGAAGAGTTTCAGGCTCTTCTTACCTGAGTTCATGGCTGCTCCCTCCACTCGTCTTCGGCTGGCTTTGTCCGTTGTCATAAATCAGTGAGACGGAAACAAACCATTCTTAATCTCCGGACACATTTCAGTCACCGAGAGGCAATAAAGTGCGCTTCAGTTAGGAGAACACGCTGCGGTGCGTCTGTTTGTCCATGGTGACGCTCAGCACTGGCTGCCCCTCCGGGAGCAGCAGCTTCCTTTTTGTTTCCACAGATGTCCACTAGGGGGCCTCAGCAGCCACAGAGAATACAGGAAGGAATCAAAACAAAAAGTTAAAAGTCAGTGGAGTTAAGTGACATCATTTGGAGTTTGAACGAGTGACCTCTCACCTAGACACACGTATGGATCCATCTGTAAAAAGTCACAAAAAGTCACAGATTTAAGTGAAATGCCCAGAAATATGGGTTTTTAATGCCTTCTCTGTGTTATACTGGATTTTTAATATATTACTCATGTGAATCTAAAATCATTTAACTTCTTGATCTCTGATGTAACCAGGTTTGCCCTCATGAGTTTTATTTCATTTTTTTTTTTACCAAAGTACCAATAATACATCAAGCTCCATGAATTTATTTCATTTTTTAGGAAGCATGAGATTTGTGCATCGTTTATATACTGATTAAATAAAGGGTTACAAATATAACCAAACCTAACGTTACGCAAGCATTTTCACACACGTAATCCGTGCTATTATTAACTTAAAGCATGAATAAGTAGCCAGAAATATGAATGGAAGCCAATAGGTGCCATGTAAGCTAAATATAAAGTTTTTTGAGGAAGCAAGACTTAAAATAACTCATTCATCAGCTGTGCTTTCAACACGCTGTGACTTTGTCCTCGTGTTGGTGAATCAGTCTTTGTACAGGAAACACTCAGTTGACCTGGTCAGCAGGCAGGAAGACAGACACAAGATTGAATGTGTCCTCAGAGTGGATCTTTAAAATCAAATCTACTTACTGAAAACTTATTAAATGTACATTTGCAGCCGCTCACTACGCAGAGATCATTGGGCTTTTATGATGCTTCTCAAAACCCGGCACCTCTCAGACCTGAGAGCATCTCAGCTGGCAACCTGCAGTAGAGGCTGTATTCTAGCTTTTACTCTGTAATAAATAAAAACAAACCAACACCGATGTAAACTTAATAAGTGTAATATATGACAACACGAAAAGGATGATGGGGCGTCACTGTCACTGCAGTGCAGGCTCGGAGATGAATTCTCTGCTCAGAGTGAAAAAAGCAGACAGGTCATTTCCTTTGAGCCTTTTATCCTTTGAAGCATCATCTGCTGATCATCTATTAGAGTTCATAGATTTTGTTTTTTATTCAGTACTATATCACTTGTGTGTGGGTGAGATTGGTTTGTGTACATTCACTATGGTGATGGTGTAGTATTACTTGATTTTATAGTCTGTAGGGAGACTCGGCCCTAATCTGTAGTCTCCCCTCCTTCTGGATTTCTGCTTGTGAAGGTCGCTCTCTCATCCACTGTAACCACTCAATCTATATAAAACTGAGATATTAAATATACATAGCATAGAAAGTAAAAGCTATTATGATTCATTTTTAGTTTTCGTTTCACATTTTAAGTTGTGTTTTGACACCTTTTCCATGTGTACTGAATTATTAATGTGTTTGTAAGTGAAAAGACCCAACAGCTGCACCCGTAATCCATGCCAGTATCTCTCACTCCCTTTCTGCCTATTTACACCAAGTCAGTGATTTCTTTCCAGTGCCTCAATTCAGCCTTCAACCTTCAAACTGCTGCAACTCCAGTGCTTCATGATAGCAGTGCTGCCACCTAGTGGTGTGTGTGGATATTGAAGGATATGTAGTGCAGCGAACACTTCATGCATGCAGCCTTTGGGCCAAGCCTGCATTGTGCTTTCTGAGGAGGACCGTGCCAGGAGCAGAATATTCTGGACTGCACAGCTGGTCGCTCGTTCCTGTTCACATCTTAAATATCACCACCGAGCCAAATGAATCCATCTGACACTGCAGGGAAAGTGCATCAAACCGCAGCTGCGGCTTTTGTGCAGCTTGTCCTTGCAAAATGTACTTCTATCTGTTCCAAATCTATACATTTTTATGTGCTCATACAATAATATGACAAGGAAAAAAAACTTCACATTTGTGTAATTTAGTTATTGAAATGAATGTTAACTTCATCAAGACTATAATAATTAAAGAGTGATTTGCTGTGTTTAGTAATTGAGTTTGTGGAGATGGAACACTTCAAAGGAAACAAGAAATAATAATATCTACCTAATAACACGTTCACAACACGTTAACAATTTCACAAGTCTTTATGTCTTGCTGTCTGCAGCTATACATGTAGGTGAATTATTTGAGGATCATTTATCATAAGGGATTGCTCGCAAATTGGCAACCCAAACAAAACACTTATTACCTTACGTTTTTCATTACCTTACGCCTGATCTAAAACGGATCAGAGAGGTCCATCTTGTCTTGTCTTGTTTGAGTGACACAAATGAGTCAACAGGATCCCCAGGATGGCTTTCTTTGAGGTTATAACAGGCACAGGCGATATGATTGATTCTTCATTCAGTTTGATGTTGCTGCGTATTTAAACAGGTTCCATCTATGTGACATGCTCATCCTTTGTTGTCTTGTCATGTCTAAACAGAGGTCTGTAAATCAGCCCATATTAGTACTTGTGCTCATGCTTATTGGCTACATTTGGCAACTCAAATAGAGCTCAAGTGCTCGAAACTGATCAATAAACAGTTTGTTCTGCCACTATCACATAATCAGTCACCAGCTCAGACAGACAGATTATTGATTAATGGTGTAATGGTTTGAGGGTTCCAAACCACTTTCAGCCTGAGTTGACAAGTGTCTGGACATCTCATTTGGCCCTTGGTGGGCTCAGGTGTGCTCAGAGAGGGCAGAGCAGCTGACTGAACCTCTCTCCTCAGTCAGGTCCTCAGCAGGGCATCTGGCATCCGCTCCATGACTGGACACTTGATACGTGAAGGACAGGAAGGGGTCACTCAGAAATGCACACGGACACAAAGTGACATGAGTGACCGTGAACAGGATCCCGATGGAACTATTCAATAGTGTTGAGTTTGCAAGATGAGGCAATACTGTAACTTTTGCTTTGTTGAACGACTTCAAACAACATCAGTGGATGGATGGGTGTTAATTTGTGTGAAATTCAGACCAATTGAGGTCAACTGTTCACATAATGTCTGCAAGGATAGAAAGAATGTGTTGACAAAGGCTGAGCTGGCAAAAGTGGCAGAAAAATAGTCAAACTAGTCATATAGTGTGTGTCGTGTTCTCTGCTCAGCTTCTTTTCAGCACGTCCTCCTCCTCCTCTCCACTGTGCTGACGGCTCATTCAGCCTCTTCCTCTTTGACCATCTGGAGGACCTCCTGGGAGCACACAAACACCTGCCACATAAGCCTTGCATGCATGGCAGATTATATGACATATAAGGTAATTAACAAGCCATCCATGGGACTTTCAACGGCTCAAATACAAACTGTTAGTATTGCGGGGCAATCATTACTGTCATTCCATGAAAATCCAGTAGAACTCACGCGATGGCTTCACCGTGTCATTTTATTCCTCATCACTTTGTCCGGGACACTGGGACGTTCACCATCACTGAACACATCGGTGCACAGGTCTCCACGTGGCAGGCTCGACTCAGATGGGCAGCACAGAAATCAGCTTCAGAGGTCTGGAGATCAAGTGCACCCCAGTGAAACATTTGCCATATATTTACTTTTTCCTTCTTGGGCGACCACCAGAATCAATAAGTGAGGACATGAACGAGGAGCCATCATTGATTCTGTAGAGCCGATTCTGCAATGCTGACTTCTGCTGCTTCACCTCGGGTATCTGGGGCATCCCTCTAACTGGAGTAGGTTGGACCTTGGTTCCCGTCCTCTTTTCCGTGAAATGGGACCATGAGTGCCCTGTTTAGGCCATGATTGGCCTGTTCAGCTGTTTTCCATGTAAATCTAAAAGTTTTTATTATCAACCACTGAAAGCATGAGGAAACCACCAATGGACCCAAATTATTAAAAAGATGCCAGCTATATGAGGAAGCATTTTAGGATAATCTATATATTTGGAATGAACGTGCACTAACCAGTTGTGACTTATGTGATTCTTCAATCTCTGCTTGAGCCTGAGATTTGCTTTATGGATATGGAAAAAAGAAAAACTTTTTTCCCCCTTTTTTTTAGAAATAGACATTCACAAACTGCAAAGTAAAAACAAAAATGGAGTAATATGACCTTTACTTCTACCAAGAGCTCAAAACACCACGAGGTATTTGAGATGTCTTAGAGTTTCTTTTTCTTCGATTTTGTTTTCAGTTTTGCCCGCTAAATTAAGATGTACTGAACAAACTTCACCGTTAATGTCCCAGATTTATTACTGAGGCTATCCTGAGAAAAAGGAAATATTATATGCCATGCTGACTGCCAAAATTAACCCGGTAGAACAAAAAACATAGTCTAAAAGTTTTTGTCATTCTGGACTTAAGCTGCCATTTTTTTGGCACTTCTGCTTTGGTATGATAAGTTCACTGGAGAGACAGACAGGGCAGAGAGACAGACAGGGCAGAGAGACAGACAGGCCAGAGAGATGACGTGCAGCAAAGGGCACAGGTCAGAGTGAACCTGTGCCACTGCGCTATGTACTCTACCTGGTGAGCAGTCGTTTTTCATTGTTGAAAATACATATTCTAAGGGGCTAATGCAAAAAAAAAAGTGATGGCTGGTATTCAAATCAAAGAAATAATCGAGCTAAATGTTCACAACTTTGCTAAGTGGTCGGAAGCTAAGTCAGACACGCTATCTAGCTAGCAATCAGCTGATGTTATGTTACGGGGCCTCAACACCAAATCACTGAATAAGCGTGAAACAGTAATGTAAACACTCCAGGAAACATTTCTTTAAAAAGACCAACATTTTACTTTCAAACAAAGTTGATATTTTATAGTCGCTCCAATCTATTTTTTACATTTCAATATTCATGGACCCGTACGTACAGTCGGTGTATGAAGGCAAACAGTGCTAACCAGCTAGCATTAGCAAATGGCACGTTCCATTAAACTTGGAAATATATCACCGGATGAAAGAGAAACAGCGCCAGAAGCGCGTGAAACATATAATTAAAATAAAGAAACTGTTGTTTTTTTTCCAATCAGACTTTTGGCCGCGCCATAAAACCTTTTATTTATTTTGAATCACTTTTGTGCACTTATATTTTGCAGTTTATTTTGATACTTTGTACCATCATACTTGACACGTTCGTGTTGTTTTTTTTTGCCCTCCTCTGTCTGTGCCCGCTCACCGTGCTGGGCTTGGATCCGTACATGGCTCTTCGCCTTACGCTTCATTAATGATCTACTGCTGCTATCTAATTGAAAGAGTACTTGTGACAACGCAAACACAAACAACACAGCACTCACGGTGACAGATAAAGTATCGCACGTTCCACTCACAGCAGACTTTATGCGAGGAGCTGCAGTCAGCACAGGTGCGCTCCGTAACTTGAGATTCAGCAAGGACACAACAGGAAAGGAGGATGCGTGTGTTCACACGGAGGCTGATTGTTCTAGAATGCAACGCAGCATTTACAAGACGGGGACCGGCACCGGTTTGTCATAGTCTTGTTAGTTCCCAAGCCAAGCCACTGTTGGTGCACTAAAGGACTCGTTTGGTGACAATCAGGTCCTCGGTGGAGGGTCGCCTTCCTTTATCCGGGTCAAGTTGTTGCACTCTGCGGGTCTAATAGCTCTTTATTGGCTCAGCAGCCTCCAGCGCGCCTGTGCGCCTCTGACCACTGGAGGCTCCCGGCAGCTTATGCGTCACTTCAGCCCTCGGTAGCTGATCATGGCGGAGCCACGGCACGAAGTGGAGCCTCAACTTCTCAATGGGGACGAAATGACCGAGGAACGAGAGGATGCCGATGCCACGGAGTGCACCAGGAAGAGGAGAAGAAAAAAGAAAAAGAACAAGGCTGCCGCACAAGGTAAGCAGTAGCGCCACTTTATTGCAGAAAAGAGTAAGAGTGCGGTGTAGAGTGCAACATTACCTTACAGGAGGGAGAGCATAAAAAATGCGGGACTTTTCAACCTGTCACATGTTTATGGACGTCCTCTCTCAATATATTAGATTCTGAATGTTATTGGATTGCATTCAAAATCATGGATTCCTCTCAGTCCAAGACACAAGAAAATCAAATTTATCTTACTTTCAAGATTATATGTGTGCTTAAGTCCTCTAAACTCTATGAATTGTATGAATTTGTGGAGCGGGTGTATCCATAGTGTTTGGTGCAATATGATAACAACTGCTTTTTCCATAAAAGACCCCAAAAATAACTATACAATTATACAGCTTTTGTTTGCGTGATACGAAATGTCTGTTGAACGAGAACCCAACTCTGTCTTTGAAGGGCTAAGTGTCATAATGCTGCAAGGTACAGATGTCCTTGAGGCGATTGATTCCCATGGTATAGAACCAAACTCTGCGCAGAGCACGCCAGGTTCTGATCTGTAATTTCACTTTCTCAAAATGACTACAGTAGTGCAGTAGTATAATGTACTCACTCTGTGTATGTATGTGTGTGTATTCATGTGTGTGCATGTGTGTCCGCATGCATGTCCACATATCGTACGTGCATGTGTGAATGGCTGTACGTGTGCATGTTCACCTGCACATGCATGCATGAGTGTGTGTGCCTTTGCAGCAGGGACAAGTGAGGCTGAGGGGGATGGAGAAGCCAGTGGAGTTGGTGATTTGACAAAAGAGTTGGAAAAGCAAACACTGGAGGACAGAGAGAAGGATGAGGATGGAGAAGAAGGTAAAATTTCACTGTCATAATCATCATCATCATCAGCAGCAGCAGCAGCATCGTCATCTGCAGCAGTGATTGTGCTGAATTCAAGTTTGCAAAGTGCACAGTAAAATTCAGCAGGTCATATCTGCAGTATGATTTTTGATTTTGTGTAAAAGGCAGGGGGATCTCCGCCAAGCCTTCGCCGATATTTCTCAACTTATAAATTGTATGGAAACTAACGGTGCTTTCAACAGATGGGGATGAGGGAGACAACTCAACTGGAAAAAAGAAGAAGAAGAAAAAGAAGAAGAAAGGAAGTAAGCCCTTTTCCTTAGCGCAGCAAAATGCATCACTGCAGTCTGCATAACAATGTTTCCTGGCATTGTCTCCCAGGATAAAATAATAGATAAATTGACTAAACTTCTGTTTTGTCAATTTTTTGTACTTGAGCTACTCTCTCAATAACAACACTGTAGTAATCTACAAAATCTTCACCCTGAAACTGGTTGCAGCAGAAAGGCTTTTAGATACAACAGGTGCACATTTGACTTGCTGAATTGATGGCAGGAGACACGCAATGCAGGTCTGACTCTGTAGACGTAGGACAAATTCTGACACATTATAGCTAAGACAGCGCAAATGAAGCTACATTAAACACATTACACAAATGAACTGAAGTGAACTAATGCAGTAAGGAAGGAGTCAGGGAACTGAAATACATCGGTCCTTATTCATATTATTATCACCCAATGTATGATGCAGTTACTTGAGTGTTGCAGCATTTATTACCAATATAATTCAATGGGTTTTATGAACTGTGTTAGGCACTGTGCAGCTTCTCTAAATAAAATAAAATGTGTTGGATGTATAGTGGCTAACTCTTTGTTTTCTTTGCTCTCCGGTGCTGCTTTTCTCTTTCTCTTTATCTGGGGCTCAGTAAAGGGACAGACTGACCCTCCCTCAGTCCCTATTTGTGAGCTGTATCCCAACGGAGATTTTCCAAAGGGAGAGGAGTGTGAATATCCCCCATCAAAAGACGGGTGTGTTACCTCCACATGACCTCTTATTTAGAAATTAGCATTTTTAACATGTTTGAAATATCATTAAGTGCCACAGAACACCAGTGTATAAATGTGTGGCAAATTTAGAACATGTAGCTTACAAATGTTCAGGATCGGTGTATGTTTTTTTTCTTTTCTTTTTTTCTTTTTAGAACCCACCGTCAATATTCACATGTAATCAAAATCAAAATAACAAATATTTAAAGAGAAAAAAGTACAAAATAGTGTTTACATAGCAAATTTCAGTGTTGGCTCTATACATTGAAACAGTATTTCCTCATGGACATTGTATTTTAATCAGTAATATTTGCCTTAAATGGCACACTTGTATGCCTCCCACCAGGCGGAGTGCAGCATGGAGGACCACCAGTGAAGAGAAGCGGGCGCTGGACAGAGCCAACGAGGAGATGTGGAATGATTTCAGGCAGGCGGCTGAGGCTCACCGGCAGGTCCGTGCCTACGTCAGGAGCTGGATCCAACCAGGGATGACCATGATCGACATCTGGTCAGACATGCTGAAATGTTTCCTTTTAAACTCTGGGTTTTTTTAAACAAAAGGTTTAGTTGAAAATAACAAACGCAAAAGGAAACAATAAAAAGTGGAAAGGTATTTTTTACGGTGACTTTATTGTCCCATTCTTCTTGTCATCACACGTTCCTTTGTGCCGGACAGTGAAAAACTGGAGGACTGCTCCAGGAGGCTGATCAAAGAAAACGGTCTTAAGGCAGGCCTAGCCTTCCCCACGGGATGCTCTATCAACCACTGTGCTGCCCACTACACCCCCAACGCAGGAGACCCCACAGTGCTGCGCTATGATGACGTCTGCAAGATTGACTTTGGAACGCACATTAATGGTGAGGCTAATAACTGTTAAGTGTGCCTCAACCTGCGTCACACTTGCGGATTTTTACGACACTCTAAAATGATGATCACATTTTAATCACTAAGCATGAAATCAGCTGTTCTCCTAACTTAATTTACTTGCACTTTGTGGAGACTGGTAATATTTGCGTACATGCTGACAAGGGCTCCAAATAAATAACCAGCATGCTTGGTCTTCCAGGTCGAATAATAGACTGTGCCTTCACCGTCACATTTAATCCAAAGTTCGACAGGCTGCTGGAGGCTGTAAGAGATGCCACCAACACTGGCATCAAGGTAACGCGTCTCTTTCACTTTCTTATAAATAAGAAGCGTCACAACAGCAGGGCGCAAAGATTATATACTGTCCAGGCTATGCAGTGTTTACAGATGTCAGCATAAACATCTTTCTATCCTAGTTTGCTGGAATTGATGTGCGGCTGTGCGATGTTGGGGAGACCATTCAGGAGGTCATGGAGTCTTATGAAGTGGAGATCGATGGAAAGACATACCAAGGTACTATAAGGTCAATCAATATCAGCCTTTCTTTATGTGCAAGTTCAACGCTGCCTCCTGTTTATGAAAACTCCCGTGTTTGGTTCTCGTCGCAGTGAAGCCCATAAGAAATCTCAATGGCCACTCCATCGGACAGTACAGGATACACTCAGGGAAGACGGTCCCGATTGTAAAAGGTGGAGAGGCCACGAGAATGGAGGTTTGTGTGTTTATTTTACAAAGCAGCTGGCTCGGTTTAAATCAGTGCACAGTGCATACAGTAGAGTGCATTTTATGCATGTGATTCTCTCGAAGACCAGAGTCTCTGTGGATCAGTCTTTTTTACCAACGCTCACCTTGCATGTAAATCTCCCCCTTAGTTTCTTATGTATAAGTAGAAGAAGTTGTGGTTGGTTAAGGTTACAGCGAGGTGTGGAGAAGTGTTTCAATTCACTGCTATGACAGCTCCTTGGTCACCCTCATCAGCACTTTAATTATGCCTTTAATGGAATTACCAGCCGCATCGAGTAGCAACACGTGTTAGCGACACTCCAGCCTCTAAATGCACTGTGACAGTACTGAGTTCTGCCATCCAGAGTTAATTAACGGGCGCGTGCCTCACAAAGGAGAAACGCCACAGCATCGCTATCAGACAGCCGAGCTCCATGTTTGCCCCGCGGCCACACCACTGCAGTACACGACCGTATCGGGACAGAAGTGAGCATTTTAATTGGCAAGTTGCTGCGTCAAGCATTTTGCCTGATGGTGAGGGTCGGGTTGGTGCTGATGTGGCAGCTTTGTGTGTTGTATTTTTAGCTGAAGAGTGTTGGTGTAACAGTTGTGATCAGTACATGGAGTACACGGAGGGGCGTGGCACATGGCTGATAGCACTTTGACTGATTATCTGTGTGGAAAGAGAAAGGGTGTCGCATTGTTATCAGCTAATTCCACAGGGACTCGAACAGCAGCCCTGCACTGATAGCGATACAAAATGTCAGTGAAACCTACTCACTCAACAGAAAGGACACCCACTGTGCTTTAAAGACTACCCATGAATTTATCACTCGTTGACATTTTGGCATTTTTGTTAAATTTACTCCCAGTCTCCTTGGGGTGTTCTCCCTTACGGTGACCTTCAAGAACATCAAACCCATTTAGTCTCTCAAATTATCCCTGTTACACATTGTATTTTATGGAAGAGTTTGAATCAAATACAATATTTTTCTTTCTTTTTCTAACTTTTATTAGGAAGGTGACGTTTATGCAATTGAGACATTTGGCAGCACCGGGAGAGGTGCTGTCCATGACGACATGGAGTGCTCACATTACATGAAAAACTTCAACGTCGGACACGTGCCAATAAGGTTGGTTCTGTTATATATACTGTATATACTGTATATGGTTCTTTTTTTTTTTTTTTAGTCCTCCATCTTGCCCATTCAGTTCAAGTCAGTCTGACTTTTTCTCTGGTGTCATGCAGACTCCCAAGGGCTAAACATCTGTTGAATGTGATCAATGAGAACTTTGGCACGCTGGCATTCTGCCGCCGCTGGCTGGACCGCCATGGTGAGAGTAAGTACTTGATGGCACTGAAGAATCTGTGTGACCTTGGCATCATAGACCCATACCCACCACTCTGCGACATTAAGGGCAGCTACACCGCACAGTACGAGCACACCATTCTACTCAGGCCCACCTACAAAGAAGTAGTGAGCCGGGGAGACGACTACTAAGCATGCACCAAACTCAAGGCGAACCAGGAAGAGCATGACAGCTCAGCGACAACAAACCTCCAAGGTCTGACAACAATTATGCAAAATTTCTCACCTGCTTGTTACTTACCTGTAGGTAATCGTTTGAGCGACAGCAAAAAATTATTGTGTCCTGGCAGCAGCTTCTTTTTCACAAAGGATCGAGCCAATAGATTAAAGGCACGTCATGAAGACATACCTGTGTTGTCATTTTATCAATAATTTCATATGCTGCTTTTAGAAAATATGCAAAACTAATATATGCAAACACCTTGTCAAATAATGCTACACTTAAATACCTTGTCATTGAAAAATAACTGCTTTGAAATGTTTATATTTGTATTTTATTTTGCTGTATTTTAATTTGAGGCAGTTTTATAAGAAATAAATTCATATGAATCTTAGATTGAAAGCTGCGTCTATACCTATAATTGCCTCAGCGTCTGTCTGATTACCCGACGAAGATGGGTTGCTGTTACATTCTCTCCTCATGTGTTTCTCACGGTTAGCTGAAGTAATGTGCTACTGAAACATGGGTTAAATCACCATCTGTGACCGTTGTTGAATATGTTCTTTGTGGCCTTGTGATTCAGCATAATGTCACCCTGAAATGAAAAAGACTTTTCCCAGAAGCATTAAGAACAAGCACAAAGATGTGTATTATAAAAAAATAGCAGATTCAGTTCAGATAGAAAACATAAGTTATATAAAAATAGCATCCCAAATATGACATTGACAATGCCCTCTCGTGCACCATTTTGTCCTTTACTAGAAAATTGCAGCCCGTTTTCTCTTATTTTAGAAAAGTCTTTGGACAAGGACATGAGGATGAGGATGATGATAATGATGTCACTGCTGAGGAATGCATCATGTCTCTTGAAACAGTTTGTTGTCCTTGGAGACAGCAGATGGAACTATTCTTAACTGGGCCTGGATCAAAAATGGCCTCTGGACTGGAGATCCAGAATGTGTGACGTCAATTAAACCCCAGCCTTTTAATATATATTTATTTTGGGACGGCCAAAGAGAAACATTTAAGCAGTTATGCACACACATACACAAAAACTCTCCCTCTCTCACTCTTACATACACAAACAGACCCCCCCCTGGGATCGGGTTTGAAGAGGTCTTCTCAAGTGAGTCCTCTCCATATGAAATCAATCATAAGGAGGTCTTTCTAGGACAGCAGAACAAGAGACACTGAATTCTGTCTTCCACAGGCTGACAAGGTTCCACTCACATTAACTGGTGTTTTTGTCAGGCCCGGGTGCTCTGAGGAGCAGCAGTGAATCTGAGTGTGTTCTACTCCTGTCAAAGTCACGTACAGACGGGGCCGAGTCCTGAGTCCTCTCTCTCATTCTGTCTTTCTCCCCTGCAGGATTTACTTGCTCTCCCCTGCATTGTCTCAGACTCCAATTGAGAACACGCAAAAATGCCACACACACATTCAGATGTTGCGCGACTGGTGATTTATCGCCATCATCTGTGAGACGACAAGGATAATTCAGTCTGTGCCTTTCCAAGATTTTAAGGTAAACAGCTCTTAGGGAAATAGATGCAACGGGACGTGAACAGGATTTGGCTCATCAACTCCGTCCACTGGCTTTCATCAGGATTATAACAGACTGAAACATGAATTCTTCTTAATTTATAAATAATATGGAAAGAGTTAAGAGTTAAAGCATCTCATAGCGCAGGAATGAACTTAGCATCTCGGTTCGTTGTGATCTCGGGTGTGGCTGTATACTGTCGTTATCTACTTACAGGAAGTGTTTATCGTAGGCTGTCAACGGCAGCCTTGTTTTGTCGTCTTATTTGACCGTGAACTGGAGACAGATGGAGGCATGGGTTTGTGCTTTCACTGAAGTGTCCAGGCAGTCCCTAATTCAGTCCATCTCTTAATCTTTCGCTTGTCCCTTAAACATCTGTGTCCCCACGTTTCTCTTCCTTTTCTCCCTCTGTTCTTTGCCCTACAGAGGGCTGCAGTCTTTCCTGAGGATATGAAAGATTTTGCGTCCCATGCTGGACGTCCATGATTTGACAAGACTCTTATTGTTGACCATCAGTCGGCCGGTCCTCCTGTCCTCATGACCAGCTACCACATACTCAGATCCTGAAGAGGACAGAGCAGAATATAAACCTTATTAAATAGAGAAAATATACTTTGGGGAGCATTTTGTAAGACACACACATTACTGTGGCCGTCAAATGATCACAGTTCTTTGGTTGCAGTTAATAATGATTCATCATAACATTAATCCCATTTTTAAATCTCAAAATTCAAACGTGAGTCGAAAAAATCTGCCTTATGCACTGAATTAACAACAGCAGATGAACACTGGTCCAAGATTGGTTCAAAATCACACTCTTTCATCATTATTCTGCTCAAGACTCAAGATGAGAGCTGACCAACATCAACAAGATTAACACAGCTGCAATCATGTCCTGTGCAATTAGGATTAATTATGATAAAAAAAATAAATCTCTGTTATCGACTTGATCACAATTAATGGAGTTAATTTGACAGCCCTAATTCTAATCCAATGCTCTTGAATGAAATGTTGCCAAAATGATCACAGTGGAGGCCTGATTGTAAAATTGTCTCATAACAAAGCGACGGCAGTTATTTTTAAGCTGTAAATGTCCACTCGATGAGTGTTGCTGGCATCCACTCAAAGCTTCTTTGAGCAGCGACAAAGATCTGCCATTCAGCAGAAAGTTGGCAGATTGTCTATTCAAGACTCCTGTCGACTAATTACAAACTCACCGTCGAACTTCTGCACTGTGAGCACTAAAGTTTATCGCTGGAATTGGCCACAGCTCACCTGGGTTGAGGATGGGACACGTACAGCCCTGGATGGTCCAGGACTCTGGGTAAAGCGTGACGCTCCCCTTCTTGATCTTCACGTGAGGCGTCTGGTACAAAACCTTCCTCACGTTGACCTCCACCTCGGCATGGGAGCCTTGATCGTGAGCTGACGTCACGCTCGCCAGCAGCACTACAGCAACGAAACACAGTCAATACGTTTACATGCACTCGTACTCCAGTGTTTATCCTTCCTGCAATTCAAGGCAAAAAGAGATAAAGAGGTATACATCACGTTTACACGCCTGAATAAACCCATTTGCGGCGGTATATTGTTTGCAATTTGCACACTCACTTAATTTCTTCTTTCTGCATATACATGATTGTGTTTATTTTACATTTTTGCCATCTTTGAGTGTATAGTGGACTGATTATGTGTCTATTTACATATTCTAATCTACAGCTCTACATTATTAGTGTTATTTATCTTTATTCTACTGCTGCACCCTAATTGCAAGGGATTAATAATTTCTTATTTTATCTGAACCTATTTTAGATATCCACGTCTGTCACTCAGAATATGCATCCTTTAATTTGTGCTTATCTTAATTATATGAAGGTGTTTCCATTTAAGTACGTGTACTGAGTGATTCAGCAGTTCAGTTCTGTTGGAATGTGCTGATGCAGTGCAAAAAGGCACACATCTGTATTCTGTACTGACTTTACACTTCTTGCACAAATGCTTTTTTTCCATTATATTCCTAAAGAGTTTTTAAATTTAAAACACAGATCGGACACAAACGTGTTATTATATCGTGTGTGGATCGTATGCTGCTGACCGCACCACCCTCTGATTCTGTCACAATCCAACATATTGCCTGTGTATGTCCATTAAAAATATGTTAATAGATTTACTTATTTACATTGCAGAAGCTTTGGAGTTCATGAACAACAATCAGGGGTATTTTTCATTATTCTGACTCACTTCATAGATGGATTATATATTCATATATTCCCTGTGTCAAATAACACTTACCATAGTCATACTCCATAGAACAGAAGAGTTTGGGGCTGCCAAGGGTCACTTCTACACAGTCACATTTCTCTGGGAAAATGAAATATGAGTGAGCTTCATATGATTCATGAGGCTCATAGAAATGTGATATTTTTATTTAGACTTCCGTGCAGCTGCTTTTTCAGGTGTGCAGGAGGATGAGAGTGCAGCGTATTAAGTGTTAGATGACCTGTGACTTACCAGAGTGGTGCAGTGCAGAGAAAAGCTCCTCTACCCTAAAGCGCGTCGGCTCACTCGTATTGCTGCTTTGTTCCGTGCGACTCGTGGCTGCACGGGGGACCCCCACGTCCGAGCTGTGTCACAGAGGAAACATCAGTCAGAGGCAAAGCTCCACTCGGTGTTAATCAGCCAGGATGCAGCGCCACCTTTACAGCTCACATCTTTCATCCTGATTTATATGGGCGTGCACATATGGTGAAGAGATTAAAGCTTGGTGCTCACCCAGAGACGCAGTCTCCGGTGTAGGGGTCACAGTCCCCCGCACAGTCACATGGACGGCAGCCATATTCATTAAGTCCCCAGTGTCCCATCATGCAGCTGTCACAGCGGGGGCCTCCAACGCCAGGTTTACAAGTGCACTCCCCGTTGGTGGGGTTACAGGGGGCCAAACCACCTGAGAGGACGGAGCCTGTAGGGTGGCAGGGACAGGCTGAGGGTGTGGGTGG
>OMNV01009625.1:25349-58663 GCA_900303265.1 Brotula barbata
AGGGTGAGGGTGAGGGTGGGGGTGGGGGTGGGGTGAGGGTGACACAGCAGAGGGACCACATGTTAACGTCTCTGTTTGCTTTCCTGCACAAAACCTGCAAGCACGTTGTATCCGGATACACGCGAAGGTAAAACATTAGAACAGGGGTTTTCAACTGGTGGTCTGCGGCCCCCTGGTGGTCCATGGGGATATTGCAGGTGGTCCGTGACAACGACTTCTCTGACGTCATTTTGGAAGAAATTTGATTGTTTATGTTTATTTGTGGTTGCTTGTTTGAGAAAATTCAAATCCATCTAAATAAAATGTGTTTTCATCTCATCCCCACCCCACATTAGAGGTCCACAAGGTAGTTCTGACTCAGGAATGAAGGAGGTCCATGGGCCAAAATAGGATGAAAACCGCTGCACTACTACAACAATACTGCACAGGGTGAAATCCCACTACAATATGAACATGAATGAACATTATCTGCTTTATTCCAGTGAGCTCTAAGTGTGTAGCATCAAAACAAGACAGTAAATCCCTCCCCCTCCACCCTGTCAGGATGATGTCTGACGATGACAGGTCGATTTTACTTTCAGACACGCTTCATCTGTTTCCAAAAACCGCATGTTTGTTCTTAAAAATGCCGCAGCATGCTTAGGGCAGAGGGCAAGAATGGGAAAAATGTGCTCTCGTGGACCATGGGAAATTCCTTCATTGTTTGCAATTACAGTCACATTCCAAAAACAGAGCGACCTCCATCGTTCCTGCTGAGGGGAAGACCGGAGCGCTTTAACGTCTTCTGACTCGCAAGGCAGGGACTCGGGAGAAAATGCCCTCATCAAAAGAGATCGATCGCTCTTTATCTGGTTGCTCGACAGGAAAATCTAATTTCAGTTACTCTTCTCAAAAGTTACGAATGCTTCTTGATTGGAATCGTCAGCAGCCTTTCAATGCGCTGTTCACTTTCAGTCTTACTCACTTTCAGAGAAATCTATGGAAACTCTGTGGGTCTGTGGAATAAACGTCTTTGCTGCAGAGTTTTAGGACGCTATAGAACACGGCGGGCCTTACGTCTGCAGGTGGCGGGGTCGGTCTTCGGTCTGCCGGGGTCCCTGAAGAAGCCCTTCTTACAGTTCTGACAGTGATGACCCTCGGTGTTGTGTTGGCAGTCGTCACACACGCCTCCGCTCCGCCGGGCCGTCGCCAGCCACAGTCCTCGGCTGAAGTGACAGCTCTTGGTGTGACTGTTACACTTGCACTCTGATGTACGAATACATTAAAGAACACGTGAGATGTCTTTCTCTTTACTGAAGTTTTAAGACAAAACCTACAATGATCTGCCACTATTTTTCCTCAATCTTTTTTTGGTATACTTGTATCACTTTAAATAGAGTCCTATCTTTAAGTCATCGTGGGGACATGTTGTGTGTCCTCCACCGCCTCCCACCTCCCGTCCCATCACTCACTCTGGCACTCATGCGGCGTCCCTGTGATGCCGTTGGCGGCCTGCCAGGGTCGGTCGTTGTACAGCGGTGCACAGCGCTCGCAGTGGTCACCAGCTGTGTTGTGTCTGCAAACACACTTGCCGTGGACCTGCGGGTCAAAGACGGCAGACTCATTATTTGGCATTTTATTGCATTACATGCACAGATGAACACGCGCTCAATGCCAAACGTCATTTTGTCCATTGTGCACCGAGTTGGCACCTGTACGGTTCAATTTTCACATCATGTTCATACAGAGTGAAAGACTTTATTTGTCCTCATAATGATTGGAGTAACCTACAGAGTTGGAAAGGTGTACAGCATGCTGTATTAAAATATACCATCATTAACTACTGGTAAATGAGTCCACCTGAAGAGCCACAGTTCAGGCTTATTTCGAGGACTTTTGATCAATTCAATGGGCCTTTTCACAACAATAATTGAGTATAACATGTAAAAAAGGAATACAAAAATCATTTGTTACCCATAGGTAAGGAAAACTAAATTATTCTAACGATTTACAAATAGAAACAGTAAAATATTCTCACTGCTTCTAGCATTCAAATGACACTAATGAGGTGATTGTGACAGACCACCTGTCATACCTCCATGGATCAATGGGGGGCCGCTGGTTGAAAACCCCTGTTTTATACTGTATACTGAAAACAGGAAAATTGAAAAATCCATGAAAATTGGATGCAATGATGCTTTTCACTAGAATTCAAAATAAATTCCAGGAACAAGAAGCCATGGATGGTTACCTCAGGGTTTAGGAGGTTACAGTGATTTCAGACCATGCAGCTTATTTTGTGATACGCAGCTTCAGTACCTTAAGCTGAGCTGGAGTCGAACGAGTGATTTTATTTTCCATTTACAGTAAAGACAAAAACACGACAGAGACTCTGGGTTGTTAAAGCATTAGGCTGAACACCATAATTAAGGTTTCAACATCCTTAAATCCCTTTAATGGTAGGTAAAGCTGAGACCTGATATCCATTCCTGACTGCAGTCCCTACAGCGCATACCAGCACACAGCTGAGTAACCAGGGAGTGGTGGGAAAACAACCCCAAAACCCCGACTCCCAACCCCAGCCCACAAACAGCAGGCATAAACAGAATTAGCGTGACACAGGATCTAAGCAAGTTTTCCCAACAGACCAAACTGAGCATGAGGGGATTTGTTTTGGTGGAGCATCATTGCCACACAAGCTGTATGAGGACTAAAGCGGCCTTCCAAATTGCTCACCATGTTGCCGGTCTTCTGTTGGCTGGGATGGTAGCCCCGGGCTGGCACGCAGTGCTCTGCATGGCCGTTGCAAAGACAACTGCCTTTAAGGATGAAGTCATAGATAGCATAATGGTCCGTAGGAGGCAGGACTTTGGCCTCCGGATGTTTGACCTGGCAGGGACACGGCTGGCGCTGCAGTAGACGGACTCTCAAGTTGGTGATCATGAGCTGATCCTGGGCGGCGGGTCCGTAGGGATCCATGGCGTGCCAAGGTGACAAGGCCCGGTAGATCACCTGGGGGAGGGAAGACAAATCATTCCCTTTTGTTTTAATCTCCCAAAACCGTTGTTTCCATCTGAGTTTATCTTAGAAATGAAGGATTTTTAGACACAGTGACAGAGCGTGACCAAAACACACATCATGTCTGTCCAACAAAAAACAGACATCAATCTGGTTTGTCTTTCACGCACCTTAAATAACTGCTATTCTTGGAATACCCGAGTCTTTCCAATGAAAATACCGATAAATGGCCTGTGACACACACATCAACCCAAAATGCCTTAATATGGAACACCTATGTATCTTAAAACATAACATTACAATATTTGATGGCTGGAGTTTGGAACCGCTGGAACTCCCCTTACGTTTTCTCACAGCAGTGTCAACATTTGTGTGTTTGTGTGGGGAGGGGGTCTCTTTGAGTGTTGCCATACACCGAGGTATTAATTAAAAGAGAATGGTGCTTATGCAACACAGCTGATAGTTGCAAAAACACTGCAATTATGAGATTAGTCAAAGGTATATCTTCACTCAAACATTCAAGCGAGCTCATCTCTGTGGTCGGGTTCCTTTTGGAGGAGAATGGAAGAAAAAAACAAAAACAAATGCTTCTCTTGTTCTCTCCGACTCTCTTATCTCTTATCACAATGTGCCAATGCAGAGGTCTGCTTATGAATAAACCAGAGCCGAGACGATCCGGCCCAAAATATGCTGCAGAAGCTCCTGCTCTGTTTTTGGTGGATGAAAACTACATTTTAATGTGGACGGAAGGACAAAACAGAGATTTATTCAACCTAGATTGGACACAGTCATTGTGGTTCAGTGTTAACCGGACACAGCTGTGTCCATCTAGTAGCTGCAGCTGATTTCATGTTGTTGTTGTTACTCTGATATTCCACAGCCAGGTGGAACGTCCCTATATTACCTGTTATACAGTCTCCTCTGCTGCAGTGATAGATTTTTGGAGACTTCCTGATATAAAGATCTAAACGCACTACAAAAACAAAACAAAAAAGAAGTAAGTGTCAATCATATTTAAGGCGGAACACCTGAACAAGGAGCCGACTTCATCCTGGTACATCTGACAGCATGTTTTGATGTGGTCCCTCTCAGTCATGATCCAATATTGAATCCCCTTCGACATCTTCAAAGTCTTCTCTACGCTATCATTGATTGAATGACCTCTCACCGCTACAAGAAAACATCAAGTTGCCATTTTGTTTCAGTAATCCATCCATATGCTGAAGATTTACCGTGTAGTAGGAGAGGGATCACCCCCAGAGATGTTGATCGTAGAAAGGAATCATCATTTATAATAATACAACAACTACGTTCTATGTGATTCACTCAATATTCAGATTAGAGCCTTTAAATTAGGATGAAAACTAGATTTAAAAAATACTGTTTTTACACGTCGTTGATGACCGTTTGTTAATGGGGAACGTGTTGGACGCCGATGGGGTCTGACCGATCTGTACACGGCTTGTAATCCATCACGGTGCGGCCTCCGTTTCTGTGAAATCTCACCTCTCCTCTGGTACACGGGAACGCCCTGGAGTATTTGGAGGTGCAGACTGCTCCGCCCTCCTTGGCCGGCGTCTCCTCTGCCAGACCAAACGCCCCCTCACAGTCAGCGGCAAAGTACCTGAGGGCCTTCCAGGAGCGTCCTCGGTCCTGGGACCGCTCCAGCATCATGGCAGCTGGTCGTGGCGATCGGAACACCATGATGAGATGTGTGAAGAGGAACTCTGTCTCCAGGTCAAGCTGGAGGGTCTCCTCCTTGACGCCGTCCGCAGACTGCCACCAGGTGTCCGGGTGGCGGAAGGAGGAGTCGCTCATGGCGGAGGGCGGGTGAGCCTGGCCGCCGATGGCGGCGTTGCACTTGCTGCATTGTGGTGGCGAGCAGGACTCCCGTCTGTGGGGGGCGGCCGTCTGCTTGTAGTAGCAGAAGGGCTCTGAGGAGTTGGAGCCGCACACCGAGCGAGTGGTCGGCACTCTACCCAGGGCCAGGTTACCCATGCGGGGGTTGCAGGCTCGGCCGGAGCAGCGGCTCTCTGCAGCTGGACCTTTGGGTTTAGGTTTGCCTGGTAGAGAAAGATGGATCTTCATCAGTACAGCACTAGTGTGAAAGCAGGAGTACACACCATCTCACACCCTGTTAGAGTGAGTTAACCTCCTCAACTCTGGGGTGTCCCTCAGGGGCCCTGTCTTGTCACGCTCATATTTCACAGCCAAATACTGTTTGAGACCACAAACGTGCATTTTGAATGGTAGTACATTCCAGATCACGTTTTGGGAAATGCACCCAAAACTTATGCCCATATACTGTAGATGTTAGAATAAAGAGAATTTTAGAGGAAAAGAAAGATACAATCATATGAAAAATGAAGGATATCTACTTTGAAGGGACTAATTCACAGGCTGACGTCATGGATTTTTACAACCTTTATGCGTGTTTACGATTTCATTAACGAGTGTTAATGCTTGTCAGCTCAAATATAACATACAGAATACTGGAAAAACGTCAGACCTTTAAAGAAATAATGAGACAATTCTCTCCCCTGCAAACGCTTCAAATCCATCCCAACTTTCCCCTGAGGTACAAAGAGGAGGAGGAGAGAACCCCCAATAGATAATCGATTCATGAGGATCGATAAATGTGCGACAAATTAGAGTGAGACCTCGCCTTTCTATGCGCCCTGAGTTAAAGATTCTTTCCCATGACTTCATAGACCAAACTCACCGACAGATAGCAGAGGAGAGGATGCGCACAGCGGGATCATGACGATCAGGGTCCACAGTCTCATCCTGACGGTGCGGCGCTCTGCTTCACCGGAAAACACGCATGGAAGCTCCGACGGTTCGATCCCACGGCGCTCACAGATAAATGATCCTTTAATGATCCTTTAGGGTTCGAAATCGACTAACCGATAAACCAAGTCTGTCACGCAGTATATTTCAGAGAGGAACGTTACGCTGGAACTCATTTCTGTTTTCCACGGTGTATAAATAGTTAATCAAACTAAGCTGGTGCGTCTGTTATCCTTTCATTTTCGACCCCATGGACTCCTAAGTTTGCTTTCCTTTGAATCCTCATTGATATTTGGCAATATGAAGAGGTTATAAGCCCCGCCCCCTCTGGAACCCGCCCACACCAAGACTTCAAATCTGACCTACAGTAAAATTCAAACCATTTATGGCAGACAAAATACTTTGTTTTCCCTTAAGAGACCCACTTTTATTGTTATTATTATTTGTAGTAGTAGTAGTGGTAGTGGTACAGTATACGATATTAATAGGATTTATTTATGGAACATTCAATGGATGGATCTCTCTCTATGTTAGTCATTTTTTCTTGAAATGCCACAAAACTGAATTTAACTTGAATGGTTGCTTATTACTTCAACATTTCCTCTTGATTTATCCAAATGTGTGATATCAACTTTCTGAGGGTTTTAAGTGTTGAAGTGACATTGTGTTGCATTCCTGCTTCATCACCTCTTGTTTCTAACTGCCACTCATAAAACGTCCTTCACCTGCAGCATAAGACAGCTAACAGCCCTGAACTGGAGGGGTTAAACAACCCTTGACCCTCATGATCATGTTCTTTTCGTCTTTTTTTTTTTTCTTTTTTAATCATTAATCTCAATGATGACATCACCCATTTGAATGTGGTTAGACGATGGATATGTGACACCACAGAATAAGAATAATTTGATATTGTGTTGGACGCACAATGAAAGCCAGGATTTGCTGGAGGGTGAAGATGAAACAGTGAAAGTGTTGTACATCATGAATACATGAGTAAGGCCCCTGTCATATGAAGCCTCTGTTTTCATAGGTAGAGCCTGACTCATATACATTAAAAGAGAGGGAGGGTGTCACGGGGGAAAAGGCAACATTCCCAGCCTCTTTCCCTAAGGCGTCCCATCCCTGGCGGATCAAACATTCCTGAAATACTGCCACTCTCGTCACAGTGATGGCGTCTTCTGTTTAAAGGGGACGGGGTTGGCGTGTGTGTGTTTTTAGATTTGCGTGGGTTATTTCGGTCCTCTCCGGATGATCAGCCGGCTAATGCACCTTGAGCGCTTGTCTTCGCACATCACTCGGATGTTTTTTGAGCCTGAAATCCCAGGAGTCCCCATGAAAACTGCTTCAGGAAGGATGTCTAATCTGGGATGTGTTCCCCAGCCTGGATGAAAGGCAACGCACACGACAAACAAATTCCTTTGTTCCTTTTTACTCCATGTTGTTTGTTATTGTTGTTCCTGCTGCTCAACAAGAATGCGACTGAGTGACGTCATTATGGGAACACTGCTTTCATTTTCATGGGAAAGATGGTGAAAAACTTCCAATTGTTGATTATCCTACTTTTGTTAAGCGTTGACTCCCTCCACCCCACAGCCAGTGGTGCCGTTGCGGCCTCTTCATCGTCGACATGACAGATGCAGAGCTGCTCCTCTGCCAGCGGCCTGCTTTATTTCCAGACTGTAAAAGGATATCCACCCCTCCCCCTCGGCCTGTCGTGTCACCTTTGTACCATCAGCTCACTGAACCATCGAGACCCTTGCAAGTATTCTGTCTACTCTCCTGTAAAAGCCAGACAAAAATCCAGACGTGCTTTAGGCAAACAGGGTTGATGCATCGCTCCAGGCCAGGTGTAAAACAGCAGGCTCCACACGCGGCCGCCCACCCGCCGTAACCGCTACTTCCAACACTCCACACCTCAATTTACATGACACCGACCGCTGCTTTCTCTCACCATTTCACTCCCCTCATCCACATTTCATCTGTCCTGACAAGAAATAAAACAGGGTACGTATTACATGAATAACAGTCCTTAAATACAATTTGACCGGTCATGTAACTCACATAGCACTAAATCAACTCTGAGGCACCCACCTATGGGTCAATCTTTATAAACTTTTACTGTAAATTCTAGTGAAAAGCACGATTCCAAAGACACAAAATATATCTGGAAATATCCCAAATAGGTGCCTGGGGAAGCCTGTATAAAATGATACCTAACAGGCTCAAAATAAAGAGAAAATGAAGGGAAATTAAAAATGCCATAACTTACATTTTTTTTTTTCATTTTTTTTTTTTTTTGATTCTCTAATGTGGTAGATTCCATTACTAACAGATTGTTGATGTAAAAAGGCCAATTGTATGTATCCAAAATCCTTTAAAAAACCCTGAACTGTTTCCTTATAATGGTCTCCATGACCAAATCACTTACCAGTCTTCCAAGGGTTAATGTTGTTTGTTATGAATATTAGGCACTGATAACTGTGTTGTTTGCTGATTACCACAGCAAAATGCTCTCTCTCTCCCCACACATACAGTGCATTCCTCTCACTAGCCCCCTCCAAACAGAACCCTCTGGAAGTTTCTACTCATATTTCTCATCACCTTTTGACTCGCTCTCTTATGGCACAGGAAAAACTCCACAGAAGACTGAGCACAGGCCTGCGTTAACGACGAAACACGGGTGGCCACAGAAACAAGGGAACGGTCAGAGTTTTATCTTCATAAAAGCCACTCAGGTGGATCTGGTCTATTAGTATTGTTATTATTAGTGCTGTGGAGAGGGAATGGAGCGCCCACAGATCTGAATTGTAGCCGTGCTGTGTCATATGCTGGATGACATGGATACAGCCCTACGGTATGATTAACACTGAGATGATGGGCCATCGCACCAAAATGTGTTTTTTTCTCTCTCTTTCTTATACACACAGACTATGAGAGGGACACAGAGGATTTAATGTGTCAAACGCATCTTTAAATAAAGTTTGAAAAGCTCCAGTGAAGGAACTGGGAACTACTTTACTTGTAACTGAGTTGTTTTTAAATGAGACATCTGATCTTTTTCTCAAGTATAATTTTGCGACACTTTATCCACCACTTGTAAACCGTCATCACAAAGTAAAGTGCTTAAAGTGCTGCACAGTTTAGACAGTGGTGTGATGGCTCCAGAGATTGCCCATCAAAACGAATCAATCCAAGATGGGAGAAGAGTTTTGTTTTGTACAGGTCAGCTCAGATGACACCCAGATGTACAAATGTTGCACAATTTCCTTGTAGTATAAAACAGCACGGCGCATTCACTTCATCCAGCGCCATGCTGACCGATCATACAGCAGCTCGCTGGCACGATGTCAACTTTGTATAAATAATTGAGTGTGTAGTCCTTCAATGTGTAGGTCTTTGATAAGAATAAGCAGAAGTTTAATGTAGAGCGGGACCCGAGGCGTCCCACATGGACAGAGAGGACAGTGACCTGAGAAAGCAAAGTGAAGACCTGGCAGTTGTTATTCACAAGGTGCCTTTTAGCGGGGAGTAAAGCGGCTCCATTACTCTGCTAAAGAGTGCACCCACTGTGCTATTTACTTGTAGCCCTGCTCTTAAAAGCACCCCAGTGACAAAAGTAAAGCAAAAGGCCATAAAACACTGTAAAGGTTGGAGGATAACTACAGCATTGGTGTTGTTGTACCACACGTTTGAGTGTTTGATTGATGTATGAGGTGTCGAACGTTCACCTTTCCAACTCTTACTTTAGGGGGATGAGTAACTCCGCTTGAAGGACGACGATGATGATGTGACTCAAGTATGGGGATGATTGAGGTTTGTGTTATGATTGGAATGTGTGCTGCCCTGCTACTGTGACCTTGCTTTAGGCTTTGCGTTTGTACCCATGAGGTCAGATAACAACAACACTGACGTGTGGAAGGAGCTGTTTCTCTAAACGACACGTGTAGCACATGACAGGTCGCGAGGAGAGCAATGCATCTTCACGTTTGACAAGAGGAGAAGACCAGACAGCAGCACTGGCAACAACTAACCTGTTTAATAAGATGCATTCTGGAGACTTCTGTGCGATATGATACCCAACACATGTAGGTTGTACAGATTTCTTCTGAATGCATATATATACAAACATACATATAAAAACTGTATATATATATAAGTAGATTGGAAGATGGACCCATCAGTGGTTCCTTCAGAGTTAAAAAGATTAATAACAATTGGAATTAATTCTACAAGTTGCATATCCATTATTGAAAGTGGTTTTATGCTGTAATGACAAGCGTTTATGTTAGTATTTCAATAACTACAACACCCTCAAAAAAAAGGAAAACAGGCAATATTGTCTGTGAGCTACTCCTATGCAGCTCAACGCCATTTCATAACTTGATAATACTGTCATCTAGTGCTCTTGCTTGGTAAGACCTCTACCAAACGTTAAGTATTGTATCTAGTCTATAGTTTATATATATATTTTCTAGAATGTAAGACTCCCGGACTGGAACATTCAGTGGGTGATGGTAGGCAGCAACCTGCAGCCCCCGTCTCACGCCGTGACCTTCCTCTGACCCGACACAGTCGCCCATTAGAAGGGGAAGAAGAAAAGAGGAAGGTAAAGCTGAAAAGCGGACACGTTCACTCTATAACAGAGCATAGAGCGATGGAGAATTGAGAATGTTAAAAAAAAAAAACATTTTGTAAAGCTTTCTTGATCCGAACCCCGCTAACATTTTAGCGCGTAAAAATTGCTAGCGAAGCACTGTTACACTCTTATCGGGGATCGAATCCCGCCGCGGGACACCTGCTTTACAACAAATTGCCGTAAAATACTACCAGACTTTAAAAAAACAACAAATGTGTGCATAATGCATTACATTTTATTTTTTCTTCTCACATTCTACGACCAGCGAAGACTGAAAACCGAGGTCAGTTAGCTAACTAAAATGATTAGCTCGTAATCGACAACTTCCACTATGTACCACTAGGGGGCGTTATAGTTAGGCCAGTGAAAGATTTTTGCCCTTAATGGACTCATGAACGATTGAATTAGTTTCTTGGATGTCAGTCACACACATATTCTCAGTCCATTCTACATTTATGATCTTAATATCCCAAGAGATGGCCGAAGTACATAAGCGTCCCTTCGATAGCTCAGTTGGTAGAGCGGAGGACTGTAGAGGTTCAACCGAAATCCTTAGGTCGCTGGTTCGAATCCGGCTCGAAGGAGATGAAATTTTTCCCCTCCACATTTTAAGTGTTCAACGTACAAATACTAAAATGAGACGATCACGTGTTACTTAAGCAATTTAAGACTGAACCAAGATTCATTATGCCAGTTCGTGTTTTACTTACCCGACTTGAGATTTCAGACACAGTGAGACTTGCAACTACATGTTTTGATCACTCGGTGATGACAAAATACATTCTGGAAATTAATCTAGAGAATAATAACATAATAACTGTAATAGGTAATAATAACTGTAATAGGTTTTAAGAGACCCAGTGGTAGCGAATTTAAACTGTAAACGTTTGTATGCATTTCGTTATTATCACCACAAGATGGCGACATTGCATTGAATATACAAAATCTTTGTCTGTAAAGCCAGACATTTCCCCTTTAATGTCTTTTATCGCAAAAATAACGTTTTCACAAACAATTAATGACGAATTCAGAAGTACGTGAAATATCGCTGATGACGAACTAAGTCCTTAATCTGGTTAGATTTGGTCGTTGCAGTGAATTTGATCTTTTAGTTCCAGCTATTTCACTGTGGGGGCGCTAGAGATTAGAATTACTTTCAATACTGAGTTTTTGGCACAATATACAGTAGTTTCACAAACTTTCAGTGAGATTTTTGTAAAATCTATACTACACATATATTTATACACAACTGAGGTATTTCACTTCTTTCTTTCCATTTATCTCACAAACTGGCATGATTCCAGTAGTTAGATCAGCCCCACAGCCTCTCACACACTGAATCCTGAGGTGAATTATCTACATATAAATGATAATATTAAGTCTGATTGTAATTTTAGTGTCTATGAGAAACAGTTTCAGTGGTCTGCAAATTGTGTCATTGAGTCTACCCAGCATCCTGTTACGAGCTGTCATCCTGAAACCATGGCCATGAACGCATTTTGTGGATTTTGAAATACTGGGATCTCCAGAGAGTCATAAGGGATTAATGAGGCAGCTGTGCCATCCTGGCAGGTGAAATTGTGGCCCCTCCCTCTGTCTTTATGTGTGTGTGAATAGGTGAAACCCTACAATGAGGCAAAACTTCCAGCAGAAAACATGGAGGTCCCTGGTTGCCTCTACAGTAGAGCACCGATGCCCTCTTAGCTACAGATGCCACTATTTGAACCTTCCAATCTATTGTCTCCTTCATTCTGCCCTTTGGCCTCAGCTACTGTTTCTGTTTTGTTTCTTTCTTATGTGAAGCTCCTGTCATTTTGGACGCTAACGCTGGGCTGAATGTGTGCGCCAAGGGCCCCAAAACACGGAGTAGAATTCCAACTTTCAGGGCCAAGGGCAGGATTTCCTTTTTAAAATGTCTGGCTGGTAAATATGTTACCGGGCTAGAAATCGATCCTGTGAAAAACAGGTGTGATGTTTTCAAACTCGCCAGAGGAAAGTGAGCTTTTATCTTCTATTCCACACTTGAAGGTACAAATGTCAATCCCCCCGCTGTCAGTGAAGGTATTATCTGTCATATTCAGGTGAGAGTAAGTGGCCCTGGAGCACTTTGTGAAATCTGTGGCTAAATCTGCTCTAATTCAAATCTGTGCATACCTGCTGTGTGTATTGTTTCTGTAGAGTTGGATTTCCACTGTGATGATGAAATGAAATGACAGTGACCTTTCAGCAAGGCAAATCGAATACATTTGGCAAAACTGTGCTGTATGAGGGGGATACTGACTCATAGGGTGGCATCTTGTCAACACATGTCTGAGAGCTTAAGAGCCTGTTACTCCTCCTCCTCCTCCTAAAGCTTCTTCATCTCTTCTAAAAGGAAAACGAATAGAAGGATCAAATCCATTGCAAACTGTTATTTACTGCACTCAAAATCGCTGTAAAATCAGCACTGTTGCCCCAACCTAATTTCCCTCATAACAATAAAGTTTACCTTATCTTATCTTATCTTATCTTATCTCACAATATAAATATATTATAATAAAACGAAACTAAATAAATATGTAGATACAGATTAACAAATAAAATAAACAAAAGGGTGCCAATCATAGAACTCACAGTTGATTTACTCTGTAAATCCTGATAAATCCTTGTGGCATTAATAGAGGATTATACAGTGTGATTTTTTTTATTGGGGTTCACTGAGGCAGCAAGGGGCGGGGACGGGTTTTGTCCATATTTTGGCCACGCCCCGTACTCAAAATTGAAACGGTTTAATTGACAAACCCGAGATCCGACTACAGTTCCAATCACATGACAATGAAATGAATTAGCGTGTGTCCTGTCACTTCACAGGAGACTCGGTCCTCCCCACTCCCACCCACAGACGAGCAGCTCCCACCCTACGGCACACGAGGACGCGCAATGCGAGTGCACGCACAGCAGCTTGCACCGAGAAAAGGAGAGAGGGAGAGACGTGCTGTGTGTGAGGGCGACGCGACGTGACGGAGGAATCAACACAAACGCTGGGAAATACGAGCGGCACAACTCAAACGCAGCGCGGATCGGTTTTCCGCCCCGGAGGACGCAGACTGAAGCGGCAGAGGCGCAGCGGGATCCGTCCGTGGTGGTGCGGACAGTTACGCACGGCAGCGTCAAATCAACGGGAGGTTTGTTTCCTTGGACAGGGCTGATCCGGAGGCGCACGGCTTGACTGTCCTTCTTCGTCAGAGAGCCGTTTGTTACGCAGGAGCCACGGTGGAGGAGGTGAGTCCGTGTCCGTGTCCCTTTAAGTCCACACGTTTCGTTCTGTCTGTCTGTCAGTAAACGGGAACCTCCGGTGTCAATCCGTCTCGGTGTCAGTCAGGCGCCAGCTGCGTTTCGTGGTTTCACGTCCTGATTCAAATCAGTCGAGGTTTCATTTTTTTTTAAATAAAAAGACAGATTCGACACAAAATAATCTCCGGTCCTGCTGCTGTGCGCACCCCGGGCTCCCCCCTCTCTCTCTTTCTCTTTCTCTCCATGTCCCTCTCTCTTTCTCTCTCCCTGTCTCCCTTTCTCTCCGTCTCTCCGCCGCCCCGGATAACATCCACATTATTTTCTTACATAATGCGTAAATGTGAAGTTACAGATGTTTTCTGCTGCCTGTCACATCTGGGCTCCAGCGTCCGTGCCTGACATTATACAGCAGAGCAGAGCGGCGGTCAACGTGACGCATTGGTTTTGGTCATGGATGGAAATGGGATGCAGTAATGCGTGTGTGTGTGTGTGTGTCTGTCGCAGGGGGGTCGGAGCACCTCGTGAAAAATAATCCCTTTGGTTTTGGTGCTGTGACGCGTGGTTACGCACAGTGGATCGTGTGTTTTTGTGTCGCTGCTCGCTGCTGTGATGTGACATTTTAGTCACAGCTCTGACATCACAGTGCTGCCCGATTGGTGCGTGTGCTGAGTGTGTGTGTGTGTGTGTGTGTGTAGTGGAGGGGCGGGGGTCTGCTCAGCCTGATCTGCTGCTGTGTATTATCAATAAGCTCTGTTGCTGAGGATGAGACAGGAGCTAGTTTGCCTAAAGACCACAGAAATAAACAAATCAGAAAATAATGCAAAACCCCACCGACCAAAGCGAAAAATTGTGCAAATCCAATGAATGTTTATTGTCTGCAAATAAACAGAGTTTGGACTTTTCAGCTTTAATTATACAGTGTGTGTGTACTGTTAAGTCAGCTTTATTTATGCAAGGTTTTCAACACCAAACCACCGTGTGCCAAATGGCTTTACAAAATAGGAGGTTACAAACCAAAAAAACGGAGACAGAGACAGAGAGAGAGAGAGTAAAACGTCAACAGTGGACAAAAATGGTGCAGGCTGCTTTAGACAAAGTTGCCATCTTTTATGTGAATTTCAACAGTGCCTGATATAGCACAGAGAGGATTGGTTTAATCTCCCAGCAAGCATCTGGAGTGAAGTGAGACGTGAGATGTTCTCTGAAGACGGTGGACGTGTTAAGACAGGCCTACGCCCCCTGAGGACCACCAGACCAGACCAGGGAGTCCCTGACTTTCCTGTCTCACTGAGTGGACCCATGTTATCTCCAACGCTAATGTGCCCGAGCAGAGCAACGGCTTGTCACAAGTCGCAGTCAGCCTTTGGCTATTTTGGTGAAATACCACAGTGATGTCATTCTGAAGGCAGAATGAGTCGTTCGAGCTTCATTAAGTTTATTAGTCAGGATGAATCAAATAAGCTGCTGGAGGTGACAGAGGAGAATCATCTCTTGTTGTGGTTTGGCTCAGGTTATAATGTATATTGTGTACTGTACATGAGAGCCAGGAGTGAAATCACTGGTTTGACAGCTCAAACTGGCCAGTGAACACGCTAAGAATGCACTCCATCGCCTCCAAAGCAGCCCACAAACGCCTCGTTGTCAAAAGCATGACAGAGAGTGAGAGCGGCGAGAGAGGGAGAGGGAGAGAGAGCGTGGCAGAGGTTCTCTCACACATGCACACGAGATTAAGGATTATGTAAGAGGAATGCCATTCATTTGAATAATTCATGAAGAATCAAAGCCTGTATAAAAATGGGTTGTTCTTACAAAAAAAGTCAGCATATTTTGTTGGCACTCGTGCCGTCACATCACCGCTGGGAGCCACATTCCAAACATTTTTGACATCGCTCTGATGCCAACACCTTTGATGATGGCAATCGGCCACACCAGGATTTTTAACTCTCCCAAAAAACAAAAGAAAGCTCCCATTGAGAACCCTCGTCGTTAACGTTCAACGTCTTCGTCAGATTTGTCACTGTCTCGGTACAATCTGAAAGCATTTAGGTCCTTTACTCACCTCCATAGTGATCTTTCTGCACCTTTCTCTCAGGTTAATCCTAATCTCTGTTTGTGATGTCTGCATTAGAGCATAGTCTTGGTGTGATTTTATTGAGGGCCGTAACATCGCATTCAGTGCTCAAACTCCTTCCAAATCTCTCTGCCACCCCATGAGTTCATGTTTGTTTTTTTCTCAGCCTTT
This sequence comes from Brotula barbata, assembly GCA_900303265.1. Classification (NCBI taxonomy): domain Eukaryota; kingdom Metazoa; phylum Chordata; class Actinopteri; order Ophidiiformes; family Ophidiidae; genus Brotula; species Brotula barbata. Next base: position 41,288 of record OMNV01009625.1, read on the forward strand.
TATTGTAATGGATGAAATGAATCTGTCCAGTTTTGTTCTTATTCTTTGATGGGTTACAGTGAAATCAAATTAGTGTGATATAAAAGAAGACATCAAACAGACAACCAGGTAGTTGTTACACCAAAACAAGTTTCCCTAAGCAATTAAAATGAGAATTGAAGCTTTATTTGCCGTAGTTGGAGCAGCAGGGGGTGTACCAAACACGGCATAAATGAGTGGTTATTCCGTTACAGAAATGCTTATTTATAGATTAGATTAGATTAGGCGCATAGAGTTTGTATCTCAGTAGGTCGGCCACTATTGTCCATTCAGTCATAATGGGGAAGTTATGATGACATTTCCTGGTGTAGTTTTGAAGTGTCATGACATTAGTACTTCGAATGTGGAGGAGTTGGAATGAAAGGTGAATGCGACATTTTCCTTTGTTTATCACAGACATAAAAACAAAACTGAAATAATCTTGATAACCTTTATAATCTTGAAAATTACACATTTCCAGGGGTTCAGAAAACATTCCCAAGGAAACTGTGAGCCACAGTTACATCCTGTTTATGCCACGTTTAGTCTTGAAACTCTGACTCTAACTCATTTTAGCTGTCTCTATTATTATTATTATTATTATTATTTTTATTATTATTATTTTTCCTTCAGCTGTCAGATACAACGCAGTGATTCCAAACACTGGTTTTCTGAAACACGACTCAGTTGCCCTCGTTTCACCCTTGGTTTGTGGTGATGATCGTGATGCGTATTGTCAGTTTGAAGAGTGTGAGAGCTGCTTTATTATATTTAACAGAATGGATTTAAAATGAAAAACTTTATTTTGATAAAAGCAGGCCTTAACATTTTTGTATTAGGAATTTGAAGCTTACATTTCTATGTTATTGTCCTCATTCATCTTATATGGGCTCGCATTCAGCTCATGCACAGCCCTGCTCAAGGCTTCATGTAAGACAATACCAGGATGAGGTCAATGTCTCACATAGCATTTCAGTGTGGCTGTGTGCATCTCTAACCAGCTGTATTTATAGAGCTGTCTACAATGGGGGGTTGGGGGGACATCTTGAAATAGCATGTGTCTTTGTCTCGACGCAGTCAAGAGAACGTGAGAAGATACTGAAGTAAACTAATCAGGTTTCTATTATCATTCACCTCACTCACAAACAAACTCGGTCTCCCTCACAGTCTGTGGCCATTTAGGAACGTGTGTCTTTCTATACACATTTCCCCTCTGCATGTCTCACTGTACTGCAGTTATTTCCCACAATGCCTTTCAACAGTGCGGGTAAGCATGCACAGTCTAGATGCATGAAGCCGTATGTTGTCTGTGTTGTGCTGTGAGCTGTATATTCACTTCTTGTTTGTTTGCTGAGTGTCCGTGCAGGAGTGATTCTTGAAACAAACATTTACAATTTGTTTCCAAGGGACTGACAAACAAACATTTTACTGTTGTAGATTAAAAAAAAATGCTATCTGGCTCCAGGTGGTGTGAAATAAATATCCAAAGTACAACAACTGCATATTTCCTTGATTGCGTAGCATGGGTTTTCACCCTGTGGTCTGTGGAGGTACTGCAGGTGGTTAGTGACCATGACCTGAGTAACGTCAGTTTAATGCCTGAAGCAGTTAAGATCTTTTATTGTTTTTATTACTATATTTTTTACATGTTTTTTGAGAATGATCTAACCCGTTTTTGGTAACATTTTTCAACTCCATCCCTCTGTGGGAGTGGATTTTCCACACTGGCATACCTGAAGAATAAACACAGGCCATCCCCCTCCACCTCTGGAATGACAGGAAGAGACAGATTGTGTCCAAGTCACCAAGGCCACAATTATCACTTATAGGTAAGAAAAAAAACCCTAATCTTAATCCAGCACTGCGCCCACATCAGAAATCCACAGATTGAGTCTTGAAGGATCCATGAGCCAAAATAGGTTGAAAATTGCTGCGTGGCACATTTGTCCAGTAGAATTTATTTTAGTTTCATTTTAGCTTGCTTCTCTATAAACCTCATTGTGCCTCTCAAGCAAAAACAAGGGTGTTCAACATAGGGTCCAACCACATTGGACCATGGCAGTGCTGTAATCCAGATTCCTGACATGACAAATCATGTAACAGGGATAGGGCTGCACACTTCCCTCAGTTGAATGCATCAGCAGGAATAGTGACAGAAGGAGATAAATGAAAGAGGTGCAACTGCTATTGTGTCTGTTTTGGAAAGTTACAAAATTTGTCCAGCACAGCCTCCCTAATTTGACAGTGATAAAGGGTTTTTCCCAGACACCTAACAAGCAAGTTCCTAAATACACACACATACAAAAAAATGTCACATTTTAACATCAGTGGACATTTAGAATCTGTTGGCCTCCTGAGTGGATGTGTGACTCTCACTCACTGCTCCTGTTATTTCTGAATTTTCTCCAAGTTTATGTGAATGCATCCCATAGTCTCAGTGGTGCGCACATGTGACTTGACAACGGAAAGTTAGTCACGATGTGGATTGAGAATGTCTTTGAGCGTCCAACTTATTGATCTGAGAGCTTTTCACACAGGCTCAGTCTCATTTCCCCCTTGAAGGCCTTTATCTGTTGCCGAGGGTAACAGCGGAACACATTCTTTTTGCTCTGGTTTACACGCTCTTCAGAGAACAAAACCAGCAGAAGTCATATCTTGGAAATGGTAAAACAAAAAGACAGCCAACATGAAATCCTGCCACTCTCTTTTGCAGCTGTCTCCAGATATTAAAATCACTTTTTTCTCTGTTGTTTTCAAAGGAGTTGCCGCAGTACAAAGTGTGTCACTGGTGCAGATTGTTAGCATGATAACTGAACTCCCTTTGATTGCAGAATGGTCTGTTTATTATTCTTTCAGCATTTCAAAGCTGGGCCTTCAGTGAATTTCTGCATCCATTACCACTTCTCACGTGTCGTATCATTTATTTAACCTCATGCTACGGCTGCTCTTGCTTTCGGCACGTTTAAGGCATTTGGCCCTGAATTCTTTCTGTAGCCATTTTGTCACATGGATTTGGAGCACTTCCCGCTACAGGCGGCAGCTGGCGAGGGCACGCATCGGTCCCCTGGCACAACCTGGGGCAGAGAGCAGCCAGTGGCATCGCCGTGATCTCCTCCGTCCTGCTTGGCTGATTACAGATGGAGAGAGAGATTGATAAGGTGAATGTAGGTAATAAGTTGCAATGATGGATTCATTTTCAACCAGCCAATGAGCTTTCAACGGCCCTATGTCGACATTGGATTAAGTTATGTTATTTTACTCATGTAAGAGTAAAATTATATGTGTTTTTTAAATTCACTTTGAGTAATTCACTTGAAATCAGTAAAAAAGAAAAAAAAGAAAAAAGAATTTCAGTCCATCACATGAATTCCTTCATTCCTCTGTGCAGTATGGATAAATCTTGAAGAGGCTGCCTCATGTGACCCCAGCAGTCATCTGCCCTGCTGAAGTGTCCTTGAGCAGCTCATTTAATCACTAAAAGCTTCTGGGTCACCGTGCCGTTCCTGACCCTGCACTCAGAGCTCCGTTGGCCGTGACAGGAGAGGGGAACTTTGCCGCAGAGATCAATAAAATATCACATTAATCCCTCTGTTTACCAACTCAGGGAAGCTGTCTGTTCTCCTGTTTAGGTCATGAGTTAAGCAGCTGAGCGCAGCCAGAAGCTCAGTCGTGGCCAACGTGGCTGCACAGAAACAAAACCATGCACGCAATGATGTACTCTCGCCCTGTAAAATGTTCCAATTCTTATTTATTCCAGTGGGAGGTGCTGTGAAGATTCAATTTTCATTTGTTTTGGCTAGAAGGTGAAAGACATTTGATGGGACTGGGAGATTTGTCCTAAAAAGCCAGCTGCGTTTCTGCGTCTGGTCTTTGAAGTGTTTCAGTGGATGCAGGTGGTCGATTTTGGCCCTCAGTTGGTGGTTTCTCTCAGTGGCTGATGCTGATGCTTGCATTGTTTGCCTCACCGCTTTGCTGTCAGATTGATGAAGCGTTTGCTCAGACTGACAGACGTGGAGCAGCGAGTCACAATCCCTCATGCAGGCACGCTGTCCCTGTGAAAACGCTCGTGGGTCCAAATAAAGAGTCACAGAAACACCCACCCTACCCTACAATTAGCACCGTGTCATTTTGGGGTTCGGAGCCAGCCAATAACGTCACATTTCACTTGCTCCTGTGGTTTAGTTCTGCAACATATTTTGACAAGATGCCCGCAGACTCAGGAGTGAGTCGTGTCGCTGCGTTACCGTCCTTATTAAGGGTTTGTGCCATATTTGTACCGTCTGGGCGAGACTGAAACGTCCTGTGCTGTCAGTGACTTTGTGAGCAGCGTCTGGATTCATTCACTGGCTGCAGGAAGACGTAGCCAAATGACGCCTTTCAAAGCGACGCTGGCAGCTGACACACACGCGAGAGGAATTTGAATACATGCACAATAAGGCAGGCAGGCTGCAGACACACTTATGACCTACTGTCTGCCTCCGCTTTGTTGCGTGTGTGACCGAGAGAGAGAGCGAGAGATGGTAGTTGGCAGAACAAAGCCTCTCTGCGACCAGTGGTCCTGGGTGTGGCACTCTCAGCTTGATGGAGGACTGATGACATCTGCACTGTCCTCTGTTCCTTACACACCATTTTTATTGCATCTGTTCATTTGTAGCTGCTCCCATTTCATCTTTGTTTTGCTTCTATTGGATCCGATTCCCTGTCGATTTCGTCCTCTATCTTTTCTTTCTCTTCATTGTGGCGTAAGAGCTTAGTCATCCTGCCAAGGTTGTCTGAAAGTTGCTCTCTCCTACTCTCTCTCTCTCTCCTGTGTCCTGCAGTTTGCCCTACTTGGGTATGCAACTCTAAACTGGGACGCCACAATACAAATATAGTAGGAGGCATAGGTTCAGTGGGGAGACATCCTGTGTAAATGGGACGGCACAGGTTTAAACGTGGCTGATATCGTTGTGTTTTGTTGTCGTCCTTTACTGTTCAATGTCTTGCAAAGTAGACAAGGTGAAACTGGCAGCTAGCAAGCAAAAAGTTATGTTTGACCCTCTTTGTCCTCTAGCAAGGCACTACAAAGGGTTGTAATTCTTTTTATAACAGGGCTCTGCAATGTGCAATACTTATTGGTCAGAGTACACACATTTTGCTTAATACGTGCATTTCTGGATGTGGAGCCTTTCATAATGCTTTCTCATTCACTCACTCACTCATTTATCGTCAGCCTTCTCTGATAAGTAGCAGTTGCTAGGAGCAACACACCTAGCACACAAAGGAGCTTCTCGTTCATCACAGTAAAGCTTAATTCTTCATGCTAATTAGCTTCTTAAAGATGAGTATTATTGGCTGAAAAGCAGCATAAGGCCCTTTATTCTTCTGTTTCCTCAGAAGGCAGAGTAGACCTGAATTTTGTTATTGCAAAGAGGCTCTACTGTATTCGCCGCTGTAATGTTGACAGACCCCAGGGTATCAGGAAACGCCTTGAATTTAAAACCGGCTCAAACTGGCAGAATATGTTGTGCTACAAAGAAAATAATTTTTCACCGCTGCTGTAAGAGCAGAATACTTAATGAATAACACGCCTTTCCATTTTAGGGCAGCAGAATAATATAGAGATGGAGGCAGCAGCAGGGCTATACGCTCATCTGGAGCAATGATGAAAGCTGCTCATGTAAAACAAGCTGCAGACGGAGCTCCCTCATTGGCTAATGACAAACGAAGGGAGGCAAGCGATTGGCTTGTGGTTTCCGAGGAGCCACAATGTGGTTGGCTGTTGTCACGGTGCTGAAAAGTCTCACCAGAGTGTGTGTTTGTGTGCGTGTGTGTGAACAGGGCTGTGTCTGGATCAGTTAGAGAGAGGGTCTGTCTGTGCGTGCGTGTGTGTTTGTGTGCGTGGGTGTGTTAACTTTGGTCAAGGTGAGCACAGTGGGGATTGATTTACTTAGAGCAAGGTGTGAAAGCTGCCCCTCTGCGGATACATGGGTGTGAACGAAGGGTGTTTGAGTCATGACACAATTTGCACACAAACACACGCACATGCACATATGCACACACGCATTGTGAATAACTGAAGACCATTTAATCTCTCGATTTGACTGATATTTCAGGGGTTAATCTTATATTCGTGTTTGTTTGTTCTTTCTCTGCGCTTGGTATTTTGCAAGAAAAGCAGAATGACATGCAACATGGGAGTTGTGCGTATGTCTGTGTGTGTGCGTGTGTATCAGAATTACTTTAACAATGTGATGCAATCCAACACCATAACTATGCAATACGTACTACCTTTACGAAGCTCATAATGGTGCATTTTTGTTGAAATTATGTGAGGGAGTCATTACATCCAATTTTTTATGGCATTTTTTCTTGTATTTGCATTTTATTGCATTGTAAGGTATTTGTGTTCGTTGCACTGCACCCTGCAATTTTATGAGAAGGAACATTCAACATTCAAATATATTTGTTGTAGTTGTGCTGGATTGTATTTATTGGGCTATATTGAAATCAACGTGACTCAAAGGTTAATGTTTACAGTATACATCTGATATGACACCACCACATGTAGTGACGTCTACAAACGAGATGCTCTTTTCAGTGTTGACCTTTTATGCCCATTTGCGTAAAAGTCTGTGTGTTTTTATGTGACATGTCCCGTTTGCAAAGCCAAGATGATCTCGATGATTTGTATTTTACCTCTGTGAGGGAGAAACTGCTCCCAATGCTTCTGTTGCATCCATCGCTCCATGACTGACAGTTGATGAGGTGGTCGAGACAGAGGAGAGCAGCAGAGCAGCTGCCAGCAGAGAGAAAACAATCAGCGAGTTACACACTGGCCTCTAAGTGGATTTGGTGGCCGGGAGGGGGAGGGGAGACTGCACTACATGTCTGGATAGTCTTGTAGACTGGGTGTGTTTGTGTGTGTGTGTGTGTGTGTGTGAGTGTGGCTGCGTGGGAGTAAGGTAGGCTCTTTGTTTTCAAGATGAAGTGCGTGGCATCAGTGATTTGGTTTCGATCCAAAATGGGCGTTTTGTGATCTCAAGATAAGATGAAATTTTTATGAGCTGTGCAGGAAAGATGGAACAATTCACCCAAGAGAAGAAATTAAGTAATTTTGTGATCCATATTGTTATAATTCATAACCCATACATTTTAACTCTGCAATGACTATTCAATACTGCAATACTGTAACTTGTTCAATAATACAGTGTGCAATAATCATTCATACTGTGACTCAGGTGCAATTAACAACTGCAAATTATTATAATTAGACACACTGCTGTGTATGTTGTTACTATTATTTGGACATATCTTACACATTTCTCTGTCTATTTTGTAGTACTGTAAGTTATTGGAGGATAACGTATATAACTCACATAACTGACATATTTACTTGATTGTCTTCTGGAACTAACACTTTATCCCATTGCTCTTTTATCATTTATATCTTCATTGACACATTACTGCAGCAGTAACTGCAGTGGTGTTCAGTTTCCACTTGGGGATCAATTAAGTATTTCTGATCATTATAACGACTCTCTGTCTCTCACCTAACTCACGAGGACAGCTCTCCATGACTGTTATTATTATTATTTTACACTGTCAGGTGAAATTGGACATATTTTTTAAGCTTTTTTGTGCAGACCGTTGAATGTCATTTCACATTGCTTCATTTTGGATATACAGGACTGCAGTTTTTAATCAACCAGACTAATCTACAGAGGGATATAAAGTAGGCACATAGAGGATGCAGGAAAACTCCCATGTGGAGTCAAGGTGGAGTGTACTAACATATTAATAGACGGCGGTGCATGTAGGCTGGACTCTCTTTACTGAAATGGAGCTCTTTCAGGGGTGTAGAACAGAGGAACTTTTATCAATGCTCTCAAAGTGTGTACAGTTCGAACCACTGGAGCATGTACTGTATGCTGCATCAGAAGTGTTAGACATGTTAGACAAATTGGAAAATTTGAAATTGCCTGTAGGTGTAAATGTGACTATGAATGAATGTGTGTGTGTGTTTGTCAGCTCTGTGATGCTGGAAAAACCTGCCACACACTGACAGTTTCTGTGTGTGTGTGTGTTTGTGTGTGTATAATGGGCCTGGTGAGAGTTTGTGGTTGATTCTAACAGGAACTCTCTCTCTCCCTCTCCCTCTCTCTCTCTCTCCCTCTCTCTCTCTCTCTCTCTCTCTCTCTCTCTCTCTGCACTAGTAAAGTCGTAAATCCATTCAGGTATTTTATAGCAAATAAGCGATATGACAATATCTTTTATTCAAATCCTTAATTTCTCTTTTATCTGTGCGCTTTACTGCTGAACATTTTTAGTGCTATACAGTTCCACATTTTTCAAATTGTTCTGTGTTTTGGATTATTTTCCATAACATTTGAAAATCAATTAGCAGACTTTTAAAACTTGCATGGGTTATGTAACTCCTTCCAGTTTACATTCAGTTTTACAACACTTACAGCAATAAAAGGATGTTTCTGAAGCCTGCTATAATCAGTTTTCACACTGTATTTTAAATGGGACAAATTGCACTTTTATGTTCTTATTATCTATTTTCCAACATTTGCAATAATGTGTTCAATACCACCCTAATGTACTTCTGCTCCGAGTTGATATGGGCTGTTTTAGGTACTGTCTCTTTAAGATCTCCACATGCCAGCTTTCTTCTGATTGGCCATCTGCACTAAGACGTGCTGGCAATACCCTGGAATACGAAACAGGGATGGACCCTTACGTGGTGAGTGTGTCAAACCACGTAAGTGTGTGTCTGTGTGTAGGTGGATAAATTCAAACGTAATACTTTTTGATGTCATCATGTTACAGACCAATCCAAAATAAAACTTTTTGGGCTTTTCATGACCTGGGTTTATTTTTATTGCAATGAACCTCGGCATTTGCAGAAGTGACAATGTTAGACACACACATGCTACTATGTAACGCTATAAATATGTAGAGAAATAAACAACAACAGAATCCCAGAAAAGAAGATTTGAATTGTCGGTTTTTCTTGGATTTCTGATGGCTGCGTATGCGTCTTGTTCCACATTAGCGATGTGTTACAGTTCAGACTTCCTCTCTATTACCACATCCCATCTCTGTGTGATTTATTGATGAGGATGTAATCGGTTTTTATTCACACAGAATCACATGTCCTCTGCATTATTCATCCCTGTGTGTGTTCAAGTGAACGAAATCCACTGAATATATCTCCGTGTCTGTGTGTATGTATGTGTGTCTGTGGATGGTATGCATGACATGGCAACACACAGCTTGAGCATGATGCTTGTTAGTGCTTGTGTGTGTTTGTGTGTGTGAGCACCTTTGGTCGCCCGTTTCGTGCCCCGAGGCACATCCTTGCTGGGAGATACGCTTGGCCTAATAGCAGCATTCTTGTGACTAAATGGAGTGTATCTAATCCATTCAATGATATTACACTCCTCATACGCTCACACACACAGCTCATGTCTTCCCTCAGGCCTCTCTGCGTATCCGACTGGTGCCGTCAGTCGTCTCTGTAAAATGTCAGAGTAGATGTGTTGCATTTAAATGTTAGCGTCCCGCTTGAAAATGGCTGCCCGCCATGAAGTCGTATTATTGCATTAAAAGTGTACTTGAGCGTCTCTGACATCACCTGTCGGGATTTGGCAGCCTGAGCTGTAGAATTTGACACCGCTTCTCCTTTTGCTGGATCGGTTTTGTTTTTTAATTTTAGTCGACAAAAAACAGACTTTTGTTCCGGAGGCGACATGAGGGGTTTTGGAAACCTCTTCGAGGTGTTTGAAGGGTCAGTCTGGAGTCTGCGTAGATAATGTATAGGAGCCAGGAGTGCATCATACACTCCTATTCCTTATATAATCCCATAGGATTCAATTTTCTGTGATGGCAGTATCTAATCTGTACAGGATTGGTCTCTGAGGGCAGGGAAGGTGGAAGAGCCGGGCTGTCGCTATGGTTACGTCAGATGACAGACGTTTGATCCAGGCATCTGGTTTTATGAGATATTTTGTTGCTGTATCAATAAGTGTTTCTGTTCTCACTGCTCCTTTGTTGTATTTTTGTTTATTGTCTCAACGCGGGTTCAGTTCAGTGTTTGAGTGAGTAACTGGAACCCGCACTGCTGATGTGGAGGTGATTCCCTGATTAATGATGGTGTTTGGAGGCATCTTTTTTCGCCTCTGTTCTATCTTTTTAGTCTCCAGGGTCAGAATATAACACCGTTTCTACGATGGTCCCCCAGCGTGACGCCTGGTTTTCAATGATAGGAGGCAATAGAGCGGTCAGTGCCAGAGGTAATCGCTTAATAACATAATCACTTCGCTGTCGAGAGAAGATGAGAAGGGCTATTAGCTCTAGATTCAGGCAGGAGTGCCATTTCTGAAGCCCTAAAACAGCTGATTTTTAAATTAGCATTAGCATTGTATAATGACGAGAGAACTGTTTATGGCCCCTCTTCCTGCTCTTTCTCTTCTTTCACTGTAGCTGTTTTGTCACGTGGTAAGAACAAGTAAACATGACACTCCTGAGCTACTTCTCTGCATTCATCTATTACATTATGTTTATTGTTTCCCTCTGCTGGCCTCGTTCTTGTCCACGTGACTCCTGGTTGTAGTCTGAGTGGAGCTCCTGGCCAACGCTGTGTTATTTCATACATCTCCAATAATGCCTCGGTTTATGCTTCCCTTCAAAGGGAGTCTCATTTGGACCAGAGCCCTGTGATATAATGAAGGCCTCCACAAGGCTCTCAGCCTGCAGAGCCCCGTCATTACCTGCCGTTACGTCACAGCCTCACACTTGTTTTTCTGCTGTTTTTGTGCACTTCCCTGTGTGCCATGAAACAACCTAGGCAACGGCGCAGCTTATCTGGGAGGAAATTTACGCTATAGAGAATGTTCAGATGCTCAAATCTCCTGTGATGCAATATCCAAAGTTTGGAAATATGAGTTTGTGATAACCCTGCTTAAGCCCGTATTTAAACTCATGGTGACAGGACGTGATTCATGTGGAGGCGGCCGAGGCAACACAAGCAGCTTTGCAGCTAAAAACTCGTAGGTGGAAGTGAAAGTGACCACAGCACTACATTTTCTCTCTCTCTCTCTCTCTCTCTCGCTCTCACTCTCTCTAACTCTGGCTCTCTTTCTCTCTGCCCTCATGTGTCACATTTCACCCGAAACAAAAGAGGACCTTGAAGCCACTTCCTCTTTCTCTAATTGGGGAGCGATTTTCTGTTGGACCTCAGGGTGCTTTAAGTGGGATGTGCATTGATGTGGCTGACTGAAAACTGAGAAAAATTTAGAAGAAAAGCCCTCATTTCCTCAAAACTCGAAAACAAAAACAAAACATCCAACGGTGATGCTCGGACACTATTCTGTTTCCGTGCCGCTATCAAACTCCCTTCATTTTCCGGCAGCTGTGATCAAAAAGTGGCTCCGTGATGACTGTTTGTCACCCTTTGTACGGCGCTGACCTGAATGTTGAGATGCTTTGAGTGGAGCGTTTACGAGCCTGTAAACAGATAAGTATATGTCGGAGTGCAAACATCTGGTTGGGGCACATTCTTATATCACATTTTTGGAGGCCCCCCCCCCAAACTATGCCTTACGTTGGATTAAGGCTGAGACAATAACAATACAAAACGCACTGGTTATTACTTCATGCAGCCCCTCAATCAATGCATTAGACGAGGCTGTAGATTATAAGTCTGGACCACAAAAATCCACACACTGAGAATGATATCATAAAATACAGGTTATCGCTCTTGATGATTGAATGCTTTTTGCAACGTCTTGTATGCTCTGTGGACAACTTTTAAAACAATGTATGTGTCACTTTGTTTTTGGCGGTTTGTGGATTTGTGATCCATATTGGAATGTTGATTTTGGGTGTGTTTCTCTGTGATCCAGATGTTGCATGTTGTGAGGCATGTGGCGCTCACTTTGAAAAACACTTTTGTCAAAAAAGTGTCAGTGGTTTTAACAGTGAAGAGCAATTTTTGAGCAAGTGTCCCCGCCCCAGTGAAGGACCATCTTGGTTGTGTCAAAACCACAACGGATTTCCTTTATAGTTGAATTTGTGGCGACTTGAGCTGCCTGAGCCCAGTGTTGTCTGTTTCGCTGAGGTCAGTGGATTACTCGACCTTGGAGATTGGACCCTGTAGCTCCTTCTTCGCACTTCCTGTGTCTGTCCTTGCTGACAGTGGAGAACATGAGGGTTCCTCTTCCTGTCAGATGGATGACACTGCTCCATCAAACCCTTGTTGTTGTGCGTGTCTTCATGACTCAAAGTGACAGGATCCGGCCACAGACCTGACACTGTCAAGGTCATAGTGAGCTAGTACTGTCCCCCTTTTCACCATGGCACACCCTTCCTTTGTACAGTTTGACGCTAGAAAAATCACGGTCAAAGGGAGTGAAAGTCTCTCAAGGAGGGTAAGAAGAACAGGAGGGAGTTGTGCATCTGCAGACGACATGTCATCTTTGATTCCTGCAGTTCTGCCGTTTAATAGCTAGTGTCAAAGGCAGCGCCCTAGATGTGGGCTCTAACATGCAATTCCACGTCCCCTCTGCTGATGGTTAAATACCATCCCTTGTTTAACAGACATGCCACTGGTGATTCTTGTGGACAGAGTGCTTGCTTTGCTTGTCTTTTCTGTTTCTTGTCTGGATGTGTGGTCACCATTGTTGTGTTTCTCTTCATCAAATTCAGTTTGTTCCATTAGTGACGACTGCAACAGCTTTTATGTATTTTTACATTCGGAACAACTACATAGAGGTTAAACTCTGGTGATGCACAATGAGTTGATTTCTTCAAATGTTCTTAATCAGTTTACTCCAGCTTATGCAGTCTATTGTCTTATCATCAGGCATATGTCCATGCTAAACTGGATAAATCTGAAAATCACTGGTATAGTGTCAAAATGGCTCCTCTCTACACTAAGCCCTTTAAGGTTTTTGAAAAGTAGTCATAAAGACAGACAGAGAGAACTGGAAAGAGTTTGTGTTCTCTGTTACAATAAAGTCTGACCTGCCACGTTGCAATGTGTGCGAGTGCCTGTTGTGGCTCCAGGGCACATCGAACCATCACACCATCGAATGCCGATAAGTAGTAGAGAGCATAGTGTGCATGTAAGCTACTGACTAAGACACGCACAGTGAAATGTACACACATACAGGCTGCTGGTAGCTGCTGACCTGTTTTAGCCTGTCAACAACCGAGGCATGGCGCTGTTGATATGAACCCACAGTGACAGGCCTGCAGAGGCGAACCTTCCAGCCTTGCTGACATCAGGGAAACCATCACATTCCCCGTCATCCCCAACATCCTTACCTGTATTCCCTCCACTTTGACGTGCTCTGAGTTCACAAGGACAAAGACAAAGCACATTTCACAAAGCCCTGCAGCGTGGCAGCCAGGTTTGCATCTGCGTCAAAGTGTAATCTCCTCTTCCTCAAGCAAACATATGCACACATGCAGACACACACACGCGCATCCGGCTGGTCGTGACATGTTTGCTTCTTCCTGGTCCAGCGCTTTGAGGGCCATTATTAAGACCAGACTTTCTGTGCTTTGATCATCCCAAAACACCACAACCCTACCATTCATTACAGTGCAGAAATGATGCACAAGGAGCTGTCAGTCCACAAGCATTACTGAGTCTGAAGCCCCGTTGGTTCTGATTGGTAGATGGAGGAAAAGTGCAGTTTTAAATTAAGATGTAAAGGAAGATAGCCTCCTTTGTCGCTATCGTGACTACAATTACCGTGCATGTTTGACATTTTAGAGCTGACGTGCTTACCTCAGGCGAAGTAGACTGAGTCGTGTTCTCCTCTCCTCACTGCACACTCAGTTCATTTTCATTAAAATCTGTCTTATTGTTACTTTTTAACCTAAACTCCTTAGACATTGGGAGCTCTATAGGTGTGATAAATCATCACAAATACACAAACATAATCAAAAAAAGTCATCGATCCAGTCTTCATGTCTGCGTGTCATGCAGTGTACAGGTTTCGTTTACATGAATTATGACTTCGTGTACCTCAGCATCGTGGCACCTCATCTGTGATTATTGGCAAGTTAAGTTTGCACCATCACAAGTCTGAATTTATTTCCCCAAGAACAATAGGGCATAATTTGATATTGCACACTTTTATTTCAGTCTCATCATCATCAAACGTGTAGTGCACATTGCAGTTTTTCTCCATACCAGAATGTAACAGGCTCCATCCCCCCCACATGTCTAGAATATGAATGACAGCGGCTGATTATTGATTGTTGTTTTACAAATGCAAATCCTAGCACAAAAGTGGAAACCGGATCAATGTGGATAATGGAGCAATTAGTGGCGTCGTAACTCTGGCGATGTCTGATGGGTTTTTGTATCATTGTTTGGGAAGTAGAACTGTAGATGTTGGCTAACTGTACAGTGGATGTAGGGTAGCTAATGTTTAGAGTGAATGGTAAGTCTGTGGTACGCACTGTTTGCTGACATTTCACATGCAGGTTTCCACGATCCTTTTGGAGCGGCTCTGCGTGTTTGTCTGCGTGTTTGTTGTTTCTTATTGCTCCATTAAGTTCTTGGCTTTCATTTTCCAAAGTTCTGTGGTGTCCGGTAGTTCCTCAGCAAAAGCTCCTCTGGACAGTTTTCATCTGACCGCATGGTGCGAGCCAAAGTTGTGGCCAGCTCACCTCTTGTTCTGGTACAGAATGGGCAATGCTGCTTTAATGCGAACCCACTGTGGGGTATTTGTGTTGGCCTCACTTGGGACATGAGAGAGAGAAGGCCTGACTCAGCCTCATGTTCTTCTTTTATTTGACGTGGTAAGACCAATCCGTTTACAGCTTGTGATTATTGTGTTATGTGTTATTTCAGTTTATCATTTACCACCCCAGAGATGTTTGTTGTGGACAATACCAACAATCTTTCGGAGCAAATTATCTGCGGTTACTGTCTTACATTTCTCCATCTGTGGTTGGATTTTTGATCCAGTAAAAAAGGAATGACAGTGTATTTTACATACAATGTCTGACAGGAAGTCAATTGAGAACAATAGGACGTCTCCAGTGCAGTATCAAACTTTATTAAGGTGATCGATTGCACATACAGTGAGACGCAGCAAAAAGAGTTTTTCAGTCTGACCATGAATCACTGAATGAAGCTTTCGAGTCTCTGTTGCGTTGTTTTTAAGGGGTATTGCACTATGCAATAATGAATAACTTTCACAAAGCTGCATGTACTGCACGTGTGTACACTATAGTATTGTCTGAGACATGTTATTTGTTTTATTCCGACTTCCCATATTCTGCCAACAAGGCTGTGACTGGTTAATTTGTATCATGTGACAGTGAAATGCATTGCCGTATGAGTAGTTGAGGCTCTGTAACCACACCCTGCTTTAGAACAGTTACGTTGCTGTTATTCCATTTTGTAAATGTTTGACTGTTATAATTTCCTTTTAAGTGTCTTCTGAGATTTGTCATCTGTAGTTTTAGTGTCCTTATGCCTTTGTAAAGCATCTTGCATTGTCTTTGTGTATATGGATGGGGAGAATATAACGAATGGGAGACACAATCCTCTTTCAATCGCTCTTCTTCATTTACAATACTACGTATATAAAGAAATAAAATGAAATAAAAACAAAGTGCATTGTACCAGACCAAATTCATATTTGTTGTTAAATTGCTAGAAATGGTATGCAGATTGGATTGGAAACTATACTGTGTGTGTGTGTGTGTGTGTGAGTGATTTCATGTTGTGAAACCATTGTCAGTATTCCATGTGTTTTAGTTGTATTATAACCATTGTTTTCTCATGAAGCCATTTTGAGTGTGTTAAGAAGATATTCGAATTTAAAATGTAGCTATTGTGGTACTTATATTCAACACCAGATACATTGTGAAGCCAAGTCTTGATAGAAGCAGACCAATGAGGTTTCATTGATCATCTTAGATTTTATCATGCACACAGGATGAACCCACGCAGACACAAAGCCGGCAGGACACGCCCAGCGTCCTGCACGGGAAGATCGACGTTCTCGCTCTGCCCACAAGCTCTGATCAATAAGGGCTTGCTGCTCATGGTTTACAGAGTCATCCTTCTCTCCTGAGGGTTGGTTAGCTGCATCCTGATGAGGCACGCTGGTTAGTGGAGGAAGAGGACAAACCAATTCAATTCCACTTTTGATACGTTGACTTTAAGACGATAGAAAGCTTGCTGATTGGATTATAGTTGCCATTAATTTAGCTTCAAATGCTACAAAAACATCTATTAGCCATGACGTCTGTATTGGTCTCTGCTGTCAGGTTGTGTACAGCTGTGAGCGGGTGAAGAAGTGCATTTCAGGAAGAGGATAAATGATCTGTCGTCTGTCTTAAGTCAAAACAAAAGTCACAAATTGACACAAAGCAGTGCAGGATCGGAGAATTGAGGCTAGCTGGAGTGAGTAATGGCTCAAAACTGCAACGCTTTGCTCCAGATCCGGTGAATTATATTCAGTTACATCAACAGCAACCTGTGCAGCAGTGTGTGTGGTGTAATTACACGAGTACATTCATGCCTTAATTAGCAGTTTTATCAAAGCATTGCCTGGCTGCGTGTTAACTGTGTTTACTCTTTCTGTTCCAAGAAATAAATTGCGGTTTGTAAATGGATTCAGAGTGTGAAGTAGTGTTCATACATGTGAAATGAACTGAGACCTTCTCTGTGTTTATTGTAATTGTCTGTAAAATCTGGGGAATCTTTCCTGGTTTAGAGTATTTATATTTCCAGCTTTAAATATTTGGCTTATCGGAGAGTTGTGCCAGAGCCACGTTCAGCACTGTGAAATGTTAATTTCTCCAGGATTTTCAGCTGCAGGTCTGTGACTGGTTATGTGGCTGAGGAAGAAAAGGGATTTGAATGGAATGGAGAGATGGAGGAAAGACGTGGTTTGGATTGGTCAGGGGAATAGAAAATAATTCATAAAAACAATTTGTGTACGCTCAACTCCAAGGAGAAACAAATCTTTATTTCCACGTCGATCATTGATGGAAGACATCATAATGACGCCGCACACAAATCTCAGTAATATCAAATTTCCTGGATCATGAAAGATACAGTACATGACACTGTGGCTAAATTGAAATAAAGTGATTCCGCCTCAAACCAGCGGGAGCATGGATGATGTCTGACTCTAGACAGGAGGTGGTCTTGAATCAATAATGTCCCCAGTGGTCTTACATTGATGCTCCATTAGTGTGTGTGTGTGTGTGTGTGTGTGTGCGGGGGGGGGGGGGGGGGGGGCAGGGGGGAGGGGGGGGGGGGGGGGGGGGGGGGCCCCCCCGGGGGGGGGGGGGAGCCGACAGACGAGGACCTGTGCGGGACCACGTCCCTGC
>OMNV01009625.1:59970-79888 GCA_900303265.1 Brotula barbata
CTACCAATGGGGGACTTGGCACTGCTCTCGCCTTAGAGATCTCATCTCTGCGTTTGCTTTGCAGCTTGGTGACATTTTGCTGCTCACGCACACACACACACACACACACACACACACACACACACACACTCACACACAGACTCAAGGCATTCATTATTTTCCTTTTTTTTCCAAATTTGCCCTTTGGTTATCCAGTGAATGTTGACTGAACACATTCAGCTTTACATTTGCACTCCAGAGCTTCAGAATGACCACAGACTACTATGGTCAGCCAGCTGGAAGCTGCGCTGGATGGGTGTGTAGGGGCTCAGGTGCACCTGAACGGTAGACGCTGGATCCCCAGCTGCTCTGTCTTTTGGCTCCATGGACATGTTGACCTTCTTTCCTTTTGTCATCTTTTATTTTATTCTGAATCTCCTTTTACGTTTTGGACTGTGGAGGGAAACTAGAGACCCAGAGGAAACCCACGCAGAAACGTGCAAAGTCCATCAGCCCCAAAATTGGAAAAATATCTTAAACAAGAATTTATCTAAGCACACATTGTCAACTTAAGTTTCTTAAGTTAAATTTCACAGAATTGTAAAGCAATTAATTCACACTTGTTGACATCAAGTGGCGCTTCAGTACCAATTTCTCCTAAAATTGAACAAACTGGCAGTAGTGAACGCACACAATGGGTTTAAAGTATTCCAGTAATCCTACAATGTTGTCGGATTACTGATCAGGGTTAGAAACATCTCTGTGTGGATGCACATAAACATTATTTTATGTTAAGTTTGCACGTTGTCATGGATTTTAATTACGGCACTCTGACCAGACTGATGCAGCCATTCTCTGTTTAACAACGAAAAAACCTCATTTTTGGGACTTGGAAGAAAGCACACCTCTTTCGTGTGTGTGTGTGTGTGTGTGTGTGTGAGCAGCGCTGAGGAATGCTGAGGTTTGGTGTTTATTGCTGTTACACTGGTGAGAGCTGACTGTGGGAGAGGAGGGGGTGTTATTGTTTACGAGTCAGACCCAGCGGTTGAAGACGCAGACCTGCAAGACAAGTTGAGCGTCTCGTCTGAATTTCAGCGTCTTGAACGTCTGCCCGTCCGTGGCAGCTCTCATTAGGGACAGTTTATGTGATTGGAAAGCTCCCTGTCTCGTTTGATGTAATTGTTGTAAAAGAATCCCAATTTATGGCATCTGTCCTGCACTGCTGCTGCAAATTCTCAATTTTTATGAACTTTTATGCCGTCAGAGGTTGTAAGATTGGATGGAAATAACAGAAAGAAAGATGAGAACTATGACACTCACAGACAGTTCTACGTATCCACATAGGCTTATAATTTTTTCATATGTACCTAAAGAAATAAAGGAGAAAATAAATTAGGAGAGAGCAGATGGAGATGAAAAAAACAAAACGCTTCTTTTGTCTTCACCATTGCTTGCAAATTTCACCTTTGTTAAATGAAGGAAGTCAGCGCCACCTTTTTCTATAAAATTATAGTGTGCACCTACAGTATTTGAAGAGATTTGTCCATTCTAAAGAGTGTAGGTCTGGTGCAGTCCTTATAAGTGAGTCAAAACTGTGCAAAAAACAATCCATGACATTGTTTGGAAGTTATTGCTCTAGAAATCTTAACATTTTTTAAGTTTTGGATTACTTAATTTGCTCTATTGCCCTTTCAATCCAATCGCTTTGTCCTTTGCTGTCTTCAAATATTCATCTCTACTTGTATGGAGCTCTGTTTGACAGCTCCGAATGGCTGCTGAATGATCACCATCCAGATGACTGGCACTCTCAATAAGGCCTCAACTATTCTATATATCGGCATCGCTCCATTTTAAAGCCACTTGCTGTTCTATATCAGCGAAGCGCCTGTCTTCACCTGCAGAGTTCTCATCACATGGTCTGTCTCTTTTATTCCCTTTGTCTTCTTTCCGTGACTTCCTGTTTCCTCTAATCTCGTCATGGCTTTCCTCTCCCGAACCTGACTTACATCACTTACCAACCTAATCCATCATCATCAGAATGTCATCTCGGAGGATTTTCACACTGAATGCTGATCATATTAAGGTCATGATCATCTGTTCTAATGTGCAGAGAGATCTGGAGCTTTGTATCTGATAGGCGTCCAGTTCCTGCCTACATGACCTCACTGCACGCAGCTGCTCCAAGAGGTGCCAGAAAATAGAAAAAAAAAAACTTAATCTCCCAAACCGAGCAGCTAGCTGAGCAGATCCTCCACATGTGATGTGTCAGACTCTGTGCTGGTATGTAGCCTCGTTCCTTACTCTGACCTTAGACCCCCTGATAGCCATACATCAGTCTCTAGCCCTCCTCTCTCACATGGTTTATCATCTCTCTCCAGCTACCAGCGCTGTCTCCTGCTGTCCACACTGTCCAGACAGATGAGACTCTGTCAGTCAGCAGACAGGCAGCTGAAGCTTGGGAGATTTTATATTCATACATGGATGTGCTATTGTGCTAAGTTTTACTATTTTTATTTTTTATTTACAAAATATTTTTTATTGTTACTTACTATCTGCCAAAAAGTTTAGAAAGTTTGTTTTAAAAATATATTTTACGAAAATACTGATCCATACTAAAAGTACATTCTAGAGCTTCATTTACAGAAATCAAAGTAAGTGTTCACATCTTTTTTTTTGCTATTTGACATCTTAATCGCCTCAATAATCTATGAATTATCCATTGATTATAGCTCAGCCATGATCATGATCATGACAGATGAGCCTCAACAACAGATCAGTAGAATAACAACTGGTTTTAGTACAGTCTTTTATATGAGAAAGAATATTCAGATGTACACATGGTAATTTATATGACTTTGTCTGAAACCATTTACCCATCATGCACTTAAATTTTTTGAATAATTCTTAAACTGGGATGGTTTCATGTCACTGATATTTGATGAAAGACAATGGTTCATAACTCGAGTTTTGAAACAATGTTAGTGGCAGATGAGGCCTTTGAAACCTTTGTAAACATCCCATGGCAAAGTAGTTTTCATATTGGAAGTGAACTCCAGTACATGGTTATCGCGTTTATTTCTGAAACAGTGAATCACAGCTGTACATGCCGTGCTCAATATGGATGTGTTTGAAATGAATCGAACCAAAGTACTTTTTTTTCTCATTTTAGTATCTGACCTAAAGTGAAAAAGAGAGGAAATATTCAATAACAGCCAACACTCAGTTAGTCACTCTCTGAAACCCATACACACTCGCACACACTCTCACGCTGTGTCTGTCTGCCATCAATCCTCATTATTAGCTGCGTGTCTTTTTCCACAGTGGCTAACGATTGTCCAGTGACAAGAGGATGAGTCTGTACTGGTCATAAATTACTGTTTTCCAGCTGAATGACTCACATAGTGAGACTGACAGCTGGACAAGGCCTCAGTCTGACCATCCAGCTACTTTGGAAGAAGGAAGACAAACCACAAATGGATCTCACCAGATAAAGCTGAAAGAAAGCTGGATCAGTTGGTTACAGCATCTGTATGTTTAAATGAAGTCAAAAACAAGCAGGTGACATTTAGAGACGGAGTGTTAGCAATAGCACTACCTAGCCCGGGACATTTAAAGCAATGGTCTGACGCGACATGTCAAGCGAGCATGCTAATCTACAAATACTGTTGATGTACCAAAAATGGCAAGATTCAATAAAAATCATCAACCATCCCCCTTCTTTGATGCAAAAAATTCAGTCTCATTTTAGAAATCTGTCAAAATGAGAAAACTAATCATAAACAGCATATTTAAGGTTGATTACGAAGGCAGCTTTCATGTCAGGAATGCACATATGATGATTAACATGCTCACTGTGTCATTGTTCATTTTATGAATTGCATATCCCACTCTGAAAGCAATACAAGATGATGCAAATCTGAACAATACAAATGACCAACGAAAATCATCAAGTATTTGCACCACTGGGTGACAGAGCGGAAGCTGACCATTCACCATTTACCATCATTGGCATAATTCAAAGTTTATATTTTCCTAAATTGGTTCTCATCATCACAATTTTATCCTCTGCGAAAGAGAGACAGAGTAAGTGGGTGTGAGCGAGTAAAAGAGAGAGGCCGTAAGGAGAATGGAGTCCTCTGTCCACTATCAACAGGGAAGTGGTGAATTACACTATTGTGCTCTCATTACAGCCACTTTTGTGTGGAAGGTGGCGGCTGTTAATCTTGGCACAAGGCTAGAGCCCTTGGATTATCACATGAGTACACACACACATACACACACACACACACACTCACACACAGGGACACCGGCTATGTGACTCTGATAAGCTGTGGCCAGTAGCCTTTAAATCCATGAAGCAGTTACTGTTCCTCATTGTTTTGAATGGCTATCTGTTCCTGTCTTTTTGACTCAGTCTCATGCTGCTCTTTTATGGCGTTTGACCACAATGATAGTGGTTCCCTTTACGGTCCAACACAGAAAGACTATTGAGTCCGACAGCTATGTCATTGGACAGATGAAATCTACTGACCCTGCTGTGACTCAATACATGCAACATACCAGAGGCGCCGAGGGAAGAAATTGATTTGTCAGATTGCTAATTTTGCCTTTGAATCCTTGCTGTTGATTTTCCCGCTGTGGTTAACCTTCTCCATCTTTCTCCACCCTCCCTCCTCTTCTCTGTCCTTCTCCAGCTGGGATGTCCTGAGTCAGTCCATCGGGTCCAGAGAGCGGTGTGCTGATGGGACCTGCTGCGCCACCATGAGCTTACAAGATGGCGGCTGCGGCTATGCTAGCAGCGCCAACATGGCCACCGCTAGTGGCAGCATGCGGCGGCGCCTGGAGGACCAGGAGTTCTCCCTTCGTGTGTACCCGGGCGCCCTGGCTGAAGGCACCATCTACTGCCCCGTCAGCGCCCGCAAAAACACCACAGCTGCCGAAGCCATCGAGTGCCTCATCGACCGGTTGCGCCTGGAGCGTACTAAGTGCTACGTGTTAGCCGAAGTAAAGGAGTTTGGTGGGGAGGAATGGATCCTCAACCCCGGTGACTGCCCGGTTCAACGGATGATGCTCTGGCCACGAAATGCCCTTGAGAACCGCAGCGGCCTTGGCAGCGGCGATGACTACCGCTTCCTCCTGCGTGAAAAGAACCTTGACGGGTCGATTCACTATGGCGGAAGCCTGCAGATGTGGCTACGGGTGACTGAGGAGCGCCGGCGCATGGTCGAACGAGGTTTCCTCCCCCAGCCTGCAGGAAGTGACCCCCCGTCTGATCTCTGTGCTCTCCCGGAACTAACAGAGCGAGCCCTCTTGGAAAGCCTTCGGGCACGCTTTCGCCAGGAAAAGATCTATACTTACATTGGGAGTATTCTTATTGTGATAAACCCTTTTCAGTTTTTGCCAATCTACAACCCTAAATATGTCAAATTGTATGACAACCACAGACTAGGGAAGCTAGAACCCCATATTTATGCAGTGGCGGATGTGGCATACCATGCCATGCTCCAGCGACGAAAGAACCAGTGCATAGTGATATCTGGTGAGAGCGGGTCAGGGAAGACCCAGAGCACCAACTTCCTCATTCATCATTTGACTGCACTCAGCCAAAAGGGGTTCGCCAGTGGGGTGGAGCAGATCATCCTCGGGGCCGGGCCTGTGTTGGAGGTAAGGAACTTAATTGACAAATTTGCCATTAATGTACGAGTGTGGAGGAGATTATGCCTGTGCGTGTAATAGCTGCTTGTGAAATTGTGAACTGTTTTGAATGAGATTTCCATTAACTCTGCTTCCCAGACCTTTGGACAAGGACCACTTGATTAAATTTTTTGATGAATTAAAAAGAAGGAACATTATACCAGAAATGGTCAGTATGCCTGAACAAAAAATGTCACAGTAAATAGCTGCACTTGGTCTATTTTCTGTATTCATATGCCATGAATTACTGTAGATATCTTGGATGTGGAAAGGAAAGGACCAAAGTGAGATGAAGTCTGAGGAGCAGTCAGCAGGTTAATTCTCTGTCGGCCCACAGGCTAAGGGATGAGATGGATTAATGAAATGTCCCTCTGAAATTGAAATGCCATGACATGGAGGGAAATCTATATTTAGCCCAGCTTTACCACCTATGGTTTTAATTTATATTATGTGACCTAGAAAATGTGTTTTCTGATATGTTCAATATCTAGATTTGTAGCTTTGGTGGGGAAAAAAATCTAATGGAATGTTGTCTAATCTGCCTGGGATTATAAATCAATTCTGGATTATACATAGTGGAATTTCATTAGGAAGGGTTATTTGAAGGCTTTTCAGGCTGTGATCTACTTGAACTCAGATTTATGATATATTCTCTAACATTAAAAAAAAACAGTTTCTGGCATCCATTTTGTTTTGTGGATCAAAACATCCTGTGAGGTCTTATGGCGTTGTCATGTTAACGCACTGCAGTGCATATTGACACCATGTGCATTGTATGTGTAAATTCCATTACTCACAATCAAGAGTTTTTTCAACATTTTGCAATACTTTCTAATACCATGGTGATGGTGATTCTAGCAAATGTTACTTTATAGCCATTGAGGTAGCAGCCAGCCAGTCAAGTCAAATGGATTTGACTTGCCTCTATGTAAACAGTATAAATGGTCTACTTATGAACACAGCTAATGTGAACATCCTGATTCGGCGCCATGTCTTTGACACAGACTCTGTGCACATAAACATAGCTTTCATAGTTTTCACCTGCAAAACCGGTGGTCCACAAACCCTTGGTTGTACATGGACCATCGCTTTTGCAGGTTGTGATAATTTATGGCATACCTGAAGAATAAGAATAGTTAATGACCACATAACTGTGGTTTAACTGGTCTGAGAGACACGTTTGCAGCTCTCTGCTGGCTTGCCTAGTGACTGAATACCTGTGAGAGTTGTGATGCCACAGGAGACGGTCCTGTATGGAATGAAAGCCTTGTATTGGTAACAGTAGACATAGGGGAACATGACTCTGAGGAAGTAGATACTGGATTGTGGAGTATGTGCACGTGTGTGTTTCTGATTGTAACTGAATCCCCTGCGATCACTTCCCCATCATCCAATCACCTGTCTGACCAAGAAAGGGAACCATGGTACATAGGTCATATGTTAAGGAGAAGAAGAAATGAGCTTACAAAACAAATACTCTCATTCTACCTTTGTAATACCGTGCATACTTTGTTATTTGTATGCTTTTGATTAAATGGTAAATGGATTTTTTTTTCTCAGAAATTTGCAACTTTTCTCACAAACTTCCAAGTTAATTCTTATAGCTTTAGCTATAAATTGTAAATCATGAATTATGAATAATGAATTATTTTTCTGATATTGCCACAGAGAACAACTCTGACAAAGCATTAAGGTATAAAATATATTAATTACATGAGGTTTTGGTGTCACTACACATGATCAGTATCAGTCTGGAAATCAGTAAGGAAAATGGCAGCATTAATATTTAAATAATTTCATGTGCACCAGTATGTGCATGAAGTAATTATGAAAGACACAAAGACATGATATTCATAGAAAATACAAACTGGTAAACACTTTTGTTCCCTTACATTTGATCATGAGGAAAATAGTGAAAAAACAGCAGCAACAGCATAATTATACAAATGTGTACGTGTTGTCTAGCTTGCTCATCACCTTTCACACTCTGTACACAAAGAAGTCTGTTTACATCAACCAGCTCTTTCCTGGAAGCTGCTGTATCGTTTCAAACACTCCCTGACAGCTGAACATGACGTCCACATTTATGCCATGTTTGCAACAGCTGGATCCAGGGAGGAGTGTATGAATGTAAGCTATGAATCCCTCAGGGCCCAGCTGAGTTGGATGCTAGTCAGTCAGAAACAACCCCTAGGGTAAAAAAATTTCAGCAGTGGCCAAGGCACAGGGCTGCTGAGTTGAAGCAGCCGAATTCTTTGGTTTCCATGAGTAGTAATGCCAATTACAGAACCATTGGCCTCGGTCAGATGCTGCAGCTGTAGCAAAGCATTGAGAAGATTGGATCAGAATCAGAGTCAAGATTTGTGAGACTATAAAGAAAAAAATAGTGACGTGCCAACATTTTAGCTAATCAGTTCCAAAAAGTTCAATAGCTTCTGTTCCCTTGGGGTTGGCACTGTACTGACCTGTCAATCTGCCTCTTATTGATGCATTTTCTGTAGACAAAAATACATACATCCCGCCTTTGAGTTACATTTTGAGGCACTTAACTGATTTATGATGTGTCATCACTTTGAGCATTATCCTCACTGGTGACTGTTCGACCAGAATTACAGCACTTGGTCTCGATGGCCACATCAGTTGTCTCACGGATCAATCTCGTGACCTTTTAGTTACAGTGCCACCTTTGTAGCAACAGTGATACTTCTCAGAAAGACGGTGGTGCAGCCACATGGCAAACAATGACCGTCAGCATTACATCACGCCAGTGGTATCATCTAACAATCCGCTTTACCCTAAACGCCCCCTAGAATCATTACTTGTCATGAGAAAGCCTTTAATAACGTACCGCAGATGGCCAGGAACTGCAGCCCTGTGTAATTTGAAGCGCATTCAGAGCCAAGCGACGGTGAAGATATGACTGTACACAAGGATAGCAGTGACTGGAAGACAGCTGGCAGGCTGATGGGAAGGACTTGGCCTCTGTGGCGGCTGGGGTCGACTGGTTTGTCTGCTCTGTTGCAGCGAGGCGATTTTAGATGCTGCTTTTTCTTAACTCACCCCTGAGAAACTGCAGCCTGATGAGTATCAAACTACAGTAAATATGATACAATACAGGATGACTCGCTCTTTGTCTTTAATTGTACTGTAAGTGTAAATTCTTCTCATTTCACGTTCTCATGGTGTGATACATGTCCCTGCAGGGCAACTTCAGGTTATTCTGGATCTAAAAAATAATTTCATGACTAGCTTGGAACTGGAATATATGTTGCTTTATGTTTGGCCAAGTGTGATATTTTTAGTTTACCGACTAGACTACACAATGAACAAACACATGCTGTTTTTCCATAAACCTTCCGTCCAGTACCTTCAATTTTTTTGGCACGTTTGTCTCTGTAGATCTAAAACATGTGAGGAGAGGCCTTGCTCAAAGACACGTATGATCCACGGACATGCTGGCTGCAGGCCTCTCACACATGAGGCTCACTCAACACAAAGCTGCCTTTCTAGCTGACTGGATGCTTCCTAAACGCCTTCTTGCACAGAGTCATTCTGAGACTTAACTTTACCTTTGTAAACCAACTAAAGCCCCTTCCACACATGGAGTCTTGTCAGGAAAAGTTCCTGCTATTGTCCGGGACAGCGATACGCGAGAATATAGGAAGACTCTAGCAGGAATTGTCCTTGTCAGAACCTTGTACCATCACCGCATTGATTCATGTGAGTGCACTGGTAGTGACATTTTAAGACGACAGAGTGAGTTTGTTGAGGACATATTTGTCCATGCACTCATGACAAAAACCCACCCTCTTGGCAAATAGGATTTCCAGACGCAACAAAGTGTTTTTCAAAGATCTTTCAGGAAAAAGAGTGGATCACTTGTCTCCTGTTTTTCACTTGCTGTCATTTAGACAAGAAATGCAGCTAATTCTAGCTTAGACACGTCTATAAGGTTAGCCAAGTATTGTGCTTTCATGATAACCACACACCTCTGCCATAAATCCTCAGGAAGCCTGGTTGAGGGTTTGACCCCAGCTGTGAGTTGTCGTGTCTGGGGGCAGCGAGACCAGAGGCTCCTGTGGGGCTGCGGGCCCCAGATTATAGCCCGTCTTTGTTCTGGTGGTGTGGCCAGGAGACCTGCCTGTTTGTTGCAGTTGTATCCAAGCAGACCCCCCCAACCCCCCTTCTTCCCCTTCACCAAGTGATTCCCATCCAGATGTCCTCCTGCTCTTAACCAAGCCCTGAGGGACAGGACCTGTCTCCTGTGGCTGATAGATGGCTCCAGGTAGTGCCTCAGCCCTCTGGTTTTAAAGATGTGTGCAGTGTTGTGTGTGTGTTCAAAGACTCCTGTTTTATGAAGTGCGTGTTCGTGTGTAGGGGCTCGAGGAGCTGCCCAATACCCTTATCCAGCACCAAAGTACCTGGGATTGGCAGCAGCTCAGCTCCGTAAAGATTTAAATTCCATGTGCCCTTGGCATATGGACACACTTACCGTACAGTAAGTGTACTGTACCAGGGCTGGTATTGGTGAACCCAGTGCACCCACTGAACCCCACGCAGCAAAATGAAAACCGTAAGGTCTGTCATGAGGTTGTCACTTTCATAAAGGAAGCATGCGTCAAGGTTATCTTTGATATATGTATGTTTACGTGTTGTAGGGGTGCTGCTTTTATCCCCTTATGAATGAGGGGTACACTCTCTCCCTCCCCCACTTTCTGTCTTGCTCTCTTAACCAAACAAGTGGTGCGTTGTTTTGGTTTGCTTTTTCGATTTTTTTTGTTTATGCAGTTGTCAAATCACAAAGGTCTTCTGTAGTTCAGGTCCTGATTCTGCTGCTGGGTTCTTACAGTATGTGCATGCTATTAAACCCATTTCAAACCAGCACACATAGCAGTGCTGCTACAAGTTGGCAGTTTTCTGTATGCTGCCATATGTCATACAACCGACATATGGCGTATAATATAAAGCCTTGGTAAATAATTGTATGTATGTATCTTTGTGTTTAGCTTACTCTGTGCGTTCCTCTGTATACCCCAGAAGTAGATACCTAGTGGTAATTAAGAAAACTGCCCTGTTGACCTCTAATAGAACAAATGTCAGCAGATTTTTCAAAATTCTGTTTACACAACGTCACGTGCAATACTACTGTGATGTTATTGCAAAACATTTACCATTGAAATATCCACGGTTATTTTCTGTGAAATGGAAAAGGGAACAATTCTCGTTTAGCGTATCTTGACTAGAGTGAATTGTCAGGTAAAAGATAATAATAAAGATATTCAGTGTCAACAACAGAGGCTAGTAATAGTTTTGACTCTATTGCGCACAAGTAGTAGAAGAGGAATGGCAATGCGACACGACGCTCTCATAGCGAGCAGCCCCCTCTTTTGGACGAAACAAGCACTGTTCAACCTGTCGGCTTTGCTCATCTGCCTTTACTTGCACACAGTGGAGTATTATGTCACTGTTTTATTTTTTTGTTTTTTCAAAACAGCATGCAGAGACATTTCCAGGGACGTTTGGTCACTCCAACACAAATGCTCTTCCCACTTTTTGTCCGTAGCTCTTCCAGAGCTGCTTTAAATCCCAGCTTTTCTCCAGCAGCAGAATTGGGCTCATTTTCATTTTATGTGGCTTTACAATACCCGCCCCCTTTACCTCAGAGGGCCTTGGGTTGGCTGGCTTATGTGCTCTTGTGGTTGTGTGTTTGCTAATCACATAGCCCACCTCAGGCCCTGCATGTTCCTGTTAGCACTTCCATCCCTATAATCCCTATCCTCTGGGCAGTGAAGGCTCTCCGATGCACTCCCAAACATCTGTTCCCCGGATTATCCACATCTCCTTCTCATTCTGTCTTTCTCTCGAGCGTTCCCTCTTTCCTCTCTCAGGAAGCTCAGTACAGTGTGCGTTTATCCCAGCAGACAGCTGTACATAGTGTACTGAAATGCTCTTTGGTCGAGCAGATGAACTGGATACGGTTCAAGGCTCTATCAGCAGCCAGTTTCTGTGCTCTCACTGCTCCTCTCTACTATGTAGCAGCAGCCTGGGAAATTATTGTCTCCCACCTTTTCCTCACTTGTAATGTCTTAATTTATGTTATGTTTAATGGGCTCGTTTTCTCTGAATATTTTAATTAGTACATCCGAGGGGAAACATTATCTCTAAGCTGACGCGAACACGTTCATCAAAAGTAATCACTGAGTTTAGCATGTTAAGTTGTACAATAAGCTTTAGCTGAACAGACCAGCTGTGGAAGATGATGTCTGATGACGATGTCTTATGGAAAATGTGAAAACTGAACTCCAAATTCTCATCATTTAAACTTGAAAAAAAAGTCACAATAGTAAATTATCTGTGAGATATTCTGCATCATCGAGCTCAACACCGTACTGCACTTCTTTGGACCACTGCTTCGTCTGAACAAAGGTCAAATCAATCAAACTTTATTACAGACTCAGGATCCAGATAACAGAACACAATACATGTGATAAATTACAGACCTTATTTTCTCACAATACGACAACCATACCAAAGGTTCCACAGCTGGGATTGCTACGTCGTAGTTAATGTTTGAAAATTGTAGTTTTCAAACATTCACTGCTGCATTACATGATCTGTGCTCTTAAATTATGAGCCACCGGCGCACCCCAGGATTATCACTTTAAATTGGTGGAGCTGATGTCCAAATTTCATCAATATTAAGCACAGATTTGAATGTAATCTGTGAGAAAACAATCTAAAAATGACTAATATCTAATTCTTTCTACTTTCTATACTACTCTTTCTACTTTTGTGCATTGACCACACGCAAGTGACACTCTCTGACAGTTACAGCTTCCATTCAGACTCACAGACTCACCACCAAACCCCCTCCCCAACAGATTTAGTGAAAGCCTTGCGACAGGAAATTGATAGTCCAAATGGTCCTGATTGAATCTAAGCCTGCTTACGTGCTGTCAGGCCAATCAGATGCAGATGAGATTAAAGACATTACAAGTCTGAGCTGGACGTGAGGCCATCTGGGCCAAAGGGAGCAATTGAGTAAATTAGTGATCTCATCTATTTGAACTCGTTAGCAGGAATGTCATCAGTCAAATGTTGAATTGAATCTAATTAAGGAAGAGATTATCTGTTTTCCTCTCTGATAGCACTATCTGTGTTTTCATCTTTCATATGTTTTATTCTTTTTCTTTAAGCTGTATTGTTTCAATCTGCTCCATGTTCTGCTA
Organism: Brotula barbata; assembly: GCA_900303265.1. Lineage (NCBI taxonomy): Eukaryota > Metazoa > Chordata > Actinopteri > Ophidiiformes > Ophidiidae > Brotula > Brotula barbata. Next base: position 72,873 of record OMNV01009625.1, read on the forward strand.
TCTCAAACACACTCACAAATTAGCCTGAAACACATCTCTCTCTTTACTGTGTGTGTTTAGATTCAACCCTTTTGAAGAGTTATTTTAAGGTTCTGAAGAAAACATTCTGCTTTTGTTTGGGTTTCTCTGGGGAAAGGTTTTTCTCAAACTAATAAGCAGTTTGCTGCATGACAGCAGTGTATGGTGTTGCACAAAAGACCAAACAAAAAAGGACAAAACAATAATTTCAAATCCCTGTGTAACAAACATGTGAGTTACAGTTTTATATTTAGCCTTTTTTACTGCACAACTTTATGGGCAAAATATGAAATTTATACACAAACTGTTACATTCATGAGTGGCATTTTGAAAAGAACCTGTGTAAACTTGAGATCATCAGCGTAGATATTATACGTGCATGCTTGGATGGTTGATTGATTTGGTGATTTTAGTGATGTAGAGATCAAGCTGTGACATTTAGTGTTGTTATCTGTGTACATATTTGTGAGATCTAAACTAAAACTGCATTTGAAGCCATGGTTCTGGTTCCGTATTTTTGATGTTTTCCATGTTTTTAGTTACTGTAGAAGAAGTTTAGAAGATAAGGTGAAGTAGAAACATTTGAATGTCCTATAGGAGTGAATGTCTGCATGAATGAGTTGAATTATACAGCAGCACCATACAATCTGAAGTGTACCACTGTATTTCTCAGGCTCTTTCATTTCAGACAGTTATGCTGCACATGATATAAAATCTCCTGCTCTTATTGGACAGCTTTGGCTTTCTAGAAAATTAGTCTGAACCGAGGTACATGAAGCATGGACCCTCTTTCCCATGGCTGAGTGTCTTTGTGCTGACACCCCTGCTAGGGTGCAGAAAGCTTTTCTTTCAAATTCACCTCACGTCATCAGCAGTAACACCTTTGTGTCTCCCTGTTCCCCTCTCTCCTTTTCCCCTTCACCACTCTTGAGAATCAAATCTCCATTAAACAGGTGTATCCTATTAACACAGCACCCAGTAGAACACATTTCATTTGTTGTTTGTGCACAGGGAAAGCTGATGTCTGTTATCTAGATACTCTAGGAAATCTATTAGCAGTGCTCCTGTTTCCTCAGGAGTGAAACGTGTGGCACCTCCTGCTGTGATGAAGAAAAGCAACGATCATTTTGCATTTTTTGACATCTGACAGTAGGAGGGGATAATAAAAGGAGAGTGGCTAACAACAAGTCCCATAATTCCTGTTAACCTGTTAACACTGCCAAATAAATTGTATGCATGTGAAAAGCAAAAAAGTAATGACCATGGAACAACAAGGAAAATTGTATATTTAAATAGTAATAATTAAGTACTATCACTTTAAAATGAGCTGGATGACTAACTTGATCCACTAATTGTGCATCCATTAACTGAAGACATTTGCCTTTTAGCAGCTCTTTAATTAAGAAAGAAGAGTTGGTTTTGGGCGTACAGAAGGCCCAGGGTTGCATTCCAGTGCATAGGACGTTGGACGCTCCAAATTAGGACAAAGTTGGGGAGATAAATAACATTAAGTTTGGTAGCTGTTAGTGGCTAGTTGAAGGTAGGAGAGTCAAAAAGCACATTCAGATTACTGGGATTTGCTGCAGCTAGCCTGGGATTTGAGTAATAGTCATCTTATTAGAGTGGCATGAAGTCATCAATCATCGGCGGTCTGTGTGCAACCCACGCTGGTTTGGTTTGGCTTTGTTTGTGCACGTCTGTGTGTGTTTTTGTCTGGACCGCTGAGAAAAGTCTACTAATCACTGTCTTTGAACATGTCCACCAAAGGCAACTTTACATAAGCGGCACCGCCCCGAGCTCTCATCTCTTAAGTTTCAACAGGTCAATGCAGACGCCTCAATAACCAAATATAATACACACGGTGACTGAAAGAATGGACCAATGAATGAATGAATGAGGGTGCAGATGTAGCATTGAGATGGCTCTGTGGAAAGGGAGTGGGTCTGTAAATGAAAAGGTAGGGAGTGTCTGGATGAAGTCGGAACACGTTCACAGCTGTGCAGACGATGTGTCTGTGGCCTTCATCGTGTCAATGTAGAGCAGAATGCAGCTGGTCTTCAACGTTACTGCACGCACCTGAGCCATCGCATCCCTGACTTTCCCGCAGCTAATTGCTTATTTACTTCCTTTCATGTCTCTGTGCTTTCATCTACTTAAGCCTCTTTGGTACCTTTTCTTCATGTAAATTGCTCCTCTCTTGTCCTCCTCAGTGATTCCATAAGTCTGCCTTTTGCTTTTCGACCAGTGATGCAAGAAAAGCCGCTGTTGTATCATGTTGTGGTTGTTAAAGTCAGTGTAGTGGCTGTTAGAAGCCCCATGTTAGGATCCTGGTGGTCCCCTACAAAATGAGAATGATTTAATTATTTAGGTACGCAAAGAGAATGTTGCCACATCACAACGATACCTTTATTTTATGGTATGGAAAATGTCATAACTGATTGGATATAACTCTTCAATAAAATGTTTCATCTTGTACCTGTTGCCATGAGTTCTAGGCAGAGACAGAAACAACAAGATCATAGATCATCAACTGAAATGAGATGGGGACACGTTGAGAGGTAGGAGAGGAGCTGGAGACGTGGGAGGCTTGGGAGAAGGGGGAAATGTTTTGGTAGTGTTAGCTTGCTTAGTGATCATGAACCAGACCTAGAAATTGGATGAATGGATGATGTGGGCTTTAAGAGATTGTTGATTGTCAAAATGTGGTTGGGCCTTCACATAAAGCACTGCAGGATACCTATAGTGGTTCCAAACTCTGGACCAAAGAAATCCATTCAATGTAATTCTGTAGACTCTCTTGACAAGCTTGAAGTCCACTGTTGAAGCATGGCGAACCTGCTTCTCCCACATGAAGTCCTGAAATAATGCTTCTGCTGTGTCACTACAAACACTCGCTGTGTCTGCTCCCCGATCTGAGAACAAAGAACTCTGATCCATCGTCCTGCCTTCATCTTCTCCACATCCCACCCACCCCAAACCCCACAGCACCAGGGGCGCATGGGGGATGGAAGGAGATGAAATAGAAGGGGGTTGATAATGAAGAGAGAAGGAGGGACATGAGAGAAATCCTTGCCTAAATAATGGAGAGAGGGAAAGCCAATTTATGGGAACGAGTGCCAAGTGTCCCAGTTTTACGGCTTTGGTGAAGTTGAGATGTAGGCTGTTGATATCAACAGATTTTTCTCTTCTTCAAGGCAACAAAAACTTACTCCATAGGCAGACCAAGTCGCCTGCACTTGCCCCTCACCCCCTTACAGGGCTGTTAACCTTGTAAAGAACCAACATGAAAAAGTGCATCGGAATGCCTTTGGAGGTCTGACATCTGTGACATTCCTTTTAAGGTGTTTAATAAGCCAGATCTGCTGCCGTCTACGCAGTTTAAAGCTTCCTCCCGGTTAATGCTAAACTCCGGCCCTCTATCCCCAACTCCTTTATCCTCATAGCAATTTGGGGGGCACAGGTCATGGGGAAGGCTTGAAGAGTGTCACGTTATAGCCTCATTCCTCTGCTGGGTGAATCCTACCTAAGCTGTGCAGAGCCGTACCAAAGCAGATGTGTCTGTGTTCTCTGTGCTGTCAGTATGTTTACATGCATTCACTCCATGTATGACTTATTGTCACATTCAAACAGCCGCTTACCACTGGCAGAACATCAGCCTACAGAATGAAACACAGAGGCTCAGTGAAGGAGATGGGAAGAGATAAGATTGAGGAGGGAAGGAAATAAAGAAGATGATGAAGCAGGACAGAGCGGAGGGGACAAAAGAGGGGAAGAAAAATTGGAAGAATTGGGCAATCGAAGAACCGCTGTGAATTAATGGCGCTACAGAGGAGTAAACTGTACAGTCTCACAGGAAGACAAGATTGTCTAGTTTTAGGGGGCTTCTCCTCCGTCCAACATTTCCTCCACAGTAGACAGAGGTAATGAGGGAAGAATGCCATGCTCTCTTTATTGAATTAGTTTGCCAAATCCACCGTTCGTATAGAGCACTAATTCAACTTCCCCACTCCCTTTCCTTTGGCACTTTAGTAACACAATACCCCATCCGTGAGTGGAGAGATGAAACGATAATTCCACGAGACCCTGCCCTTTTAGCTTTTAACCATGCGTTTACTGAGTTATGGACAGTTCGGTGATTCACGATAAATTGGACGTTGCACTATGAAATGTCCAAAAAGGGCTTAGGAGCTGAAATGGCGATAAATCCACCATGTGCGACTGATAAATTTTAACGCTCTGTTATTTAGAGGAGGGGAGTGAGCACACTTATAGAGATGTTTGACCTAAATATGTAAGGCTACAGCCTCCCCCGGTGTTTATGGCGAATGTTCTCTGAAGCTTTTTCTCACACATCCACAGATGTACACTATTGGAGAGGCAGACGTGACTTGTTTCATCGAAGGAGGGGAGAGATTTACTTAGATTTACTGTCAACAACGTAGATAACATAGCTTTCTAACGTCTTCATTCGTTTTGAACGTGTCCACACCTGCTGTTTGGTACAAATCTCTCTGGGTGAAGAATCATTCAAATCTCTGACGAATGCATTTAGATCTGCAGCCCTCCTTCCCACCCAACGATGTTATTTTTAGACAGAACCCAAACACAAGCTTGTGTTTTTGCTGGACTGATGCAATGTTGGCTTTAATGACTCCAACATACTTGTCCTCTGTCGCTGTTATAGAAGGGTGAGAAATGATGACCTCAGAGTATGAAGTTATATAAATAATTGGAGGACCTGCTGCTTGCCAATTCGTTTTGTCCAAAACTGGTGTGTGAAATGCCTGAAACATTTTTTCTCTCCGCTCCAGTCAGTATGAGATGACGAAGGACTGCAGAGAGGCAACAAGAACTTTTCCACAAGCTCACAGCAGACGTGAATTATAAATCTTATTGTTCGATTTGATTACAATAATATTATTATTTCAACTAACAAGAAGTGGGTGAAGTTTATTATAACTCTTTTATTAGGTGTATTTAAGTTTTTTTAGACAGAATTAATGATTTTGCAAGTCAGTCAGTTTTGAGTCTTGAGTCCTACACAAGTCATTATGGACCCTATACCACATTTCATTGTCCTTGTGTTTACTTGAGTTGCGTAACTTAGACTGCACCTCAGTCTGAGTCATAAACAGATTGAATTCAAACTGAAATTTTACTTGGCATAAACAAAAAAGAATTGACTTTGGCTTTGATCACCAATGACCCATGACTTGAGTCAGACTGGTTGATGTGCATCGACATGACTTGACTTGTGACTTGAGATGTTGTTCACAGTTACACACTGAGATGTGGAGTGAGAGGGTGAGGTGTACGTGTCGGTGTTTTCATTTCTTGATTCTGTGTACTGCATGTTTGTGTCCCTTCAGATGCGTGAGAGAAGCATTTTGTTTTTTGAACCGTAGGAGCTGCAGACGGCACTGCCACCCCCTGATGATGACTCAATTCAAAAGGCAATGAAATAAAAAGCAAAAACAAACTCAGTCTGGCTCGTTGGATGCACTTAATGAAGGAGTTTAGTGTACTGGTAGAGGAGGAAACGCCAGAGATCACAGAACCCGTGCTCCAGTCACTGCCCAGCTCTCCGAGTAAACAACACAAGTACAGTATATACAGTATACTGTCCTCTCCTCTGGAAATGTGCATTTGTCCCTTGCACTGCAGGCCAAATGCAGCACAAACAGAGATAAATATTCAGAAAAATACGCAGCGATGAAGGAAATGTCCTTTGTAAAGTCATACAAGATTCACAGTTTCAGATGATCAGGTGGACTTAAACGTAAAGCTACACACGCTCGTGCAAACCCAACCAACAACCCCCAACTGAATCATCTCTGCCTGCTACACACATACACACTTGGCATGGAGGAGTCCAACTCTCCAGGGATTAACATGTTGACACGTTCAGTCGTGGGATTTTCCCACAGCTCCTCACACTCTCAGTTACGTTTCTGTCAATCACAACATCCGGTGATTCAGGCTCAACGCCAGGCTGGGAACTCAAACGCTGGATGGAAGTGAAGGTGGTGTGGGGTTGATTACGTTGAAATGTTTGGTGAAATGAGTCTATTTTTCTTCACACGCCGTCTTTTTTTAAAATTTGAATGCTTTGTAACAGATCACCCGCACAGATACACACAATCTTTTAAGGGGTACACAGGCAGAGGAAACCTGGAGTACATTAATTAGGACACATACACATACACAGTTCTCTGAGCCATAGTCAGATCTGTGTCAGTAATAAACATTTCATCAGGTGGAGATAAATATGGACCTCTGAGTCTATCTCCTCTGTCCCCATGTCCTCTCTCTCTTTCTCCTTTTAGGCTTTTCCCCCTCTCTCTCCTCTCTCTCTCTCTCTCTCTCTCTCTCTCTCTCTCCACTTGCCCCTTGCTGACAGTGGTGGAGGGCCTGCTGACAGTCCTTTGCAGTGGGAGGAGGCTTTTATTGGGCCTGTATGTGCAGCCCTTCCTGCGGCCAATGGGATCCAGATGTGGCCTGGCACTCTAGTGACAGCAGCCATTTATGGAGAGAAAGAGAGACTCAGTGTGTATGTGTGTGTGAGTGTGTTTCTATGTGTGTGTTAGAGTGATTCAGAGAGAGAGGAAGATGTGGGTTGTTCTTGCTGAGCTCTGTGCCTCCTCTCGACAAATCCAATTGGCAGTTAAATATTTCAATTTCCATTGCTTTCATCCACACTCCAACACAATCCAACACTTTTTCGGAATCACGGCCAAAATGTACAGTAAGTAAGTAAACTCCACCAGCTTGTCACACATTTACCTGCATCTCAGCCTGTTTCCTCATGAAAGCATCTTCCCTTTACTTTGTTTCATTGTCTATCGATGTGTGTGTGTGTGTGTGCGATGCTTTGTTACAAAAGTACATTGCGTACACACTGTACTGTGTGTACTTTCTTGACTGTGCATGTTTGTGCATTTGTACATTCTGCATGTGGGTCACTGAATGGAACAATGGGTGGCTGCTGAAAAGATGAC
>OMNV01009627.1:0-22897 GCA_900303265.1 Brotula barbata
CATTTTTAAGCACAGTACTAATGAAGCACAGTGCAACCAAAGTACAATGTTGTTTGGCTACAATCTTCTTTAACCCCTTAAACTCTGGTAAATTAATTAGTGGTTAAGTTCGATATAAAGCAGATGCTCAATTTGACTTATAGGACTAATTTTAACTGGCCTTTTCACATCGCTGACCCATCAAATTGTTGAGACGTTGTCATTAGAAATCCTAAAATCGGTACTAGTAGCCCTCACTGTTTGTTTTTGATTGCCTTTGTCATTGGTGGTTACCTCAGTGTCCACAAAAAAAAACATGTTTATATCACACACCCACACACACCCACACAATTGTCCAAGAACAAAACAAATCACTGACCAACCGTCACATGGTGTGGATCTACAGAAGCTCATGTCAGAGCACTTTTGTCTTTGAGGTGAACGTGGCCGTCCCATTTTAAAGGCCTCTCAAATGCAGCTGAGGAGTGCAGCATTATTATTTCTGAATAATTTGGAGGACACGCTCAGTGTATCCTTTGCAGGCCTCCTCCATCCAAGCTTCACATGCATGAAAATCACTTTTGTTACGGTGCACTCAAATGATTCTCATTCACTTGTAAAGTCGGGAAATCAAATAGGTCAGGTGGTTTTCAGTCACAGGAAGATCTAACGTGACGAGCACCAAGGAAAAGACACGCTGTGAACATTAAACCGTTGTTGTTGTTGTTGTTGTTGTTGTTCACTCACAGTGAAACCTCAGGAATCATAAAACTGCCAGAGATTGCTGCAAGCAATTTGAATGCAACATTAGCTTTGGTCTGTGAGAGGCTGCACCAACGCGTTTTAGATGAAAGTTCAGCCTTCAGCTCCTGTGAGGGACTCTGGGCTGGGCTGCGTTGTTGAAAGGACGGTGGCTCCTGAAGTGAAAACCGTTTTTGTCACAATTAGACAACACACAGATGACAAATAGTATCAGTCTCTGCAGCTGCACATTTGAAATTCAGCTTCTCATCAGCCTCCATCGCTGCAGGCCTTCATGAGCCTGAGGTCAAGTGCACGAGTGCAACATTATAGTGAAACACGCGTTTACTTTGAAAGTTTGAAGCCAAAAGGTGACAAGGATTATATTTCACGTTTGTGTATTTCTAGGAGGGGATAACCGCCTAAATAAATATATTTTAAGGGCCTTTGAACCACACGCCAATAAACCCTAATAATGATAACAGAGCACTGACTAACAACTAATAATGTGCACATAATTCACTTTGTCATCTCTGAAAAAGTTTTAAGGAAAGCACTCAATACTCATGAATGGAGAATGATATAAGGATTCAAGTTGGAGATCTGTACATCAATACATACACACACACACACACACACACACACACATCACATTTAATGATTCTCTTTCAGCACAGCTTGACACCAGCAGCTTCTGAAGCAAACAAAACCAGGAGGATCCATTGCACAACACTCTGGACGTGGCCCAGGGACCAGTGGGTGTGTGTGTGTGTGAGTGAGAGTGTGTGTCATCAGCCTTTGGTTTCAGTGATATTTAGCCCTGCAACGACGCGGCCGGGCTCCCTAAATTTGCATTCGACCTTCTTGCGGTCACAAGTGTCATTAAGGTGTAAAAAGGAGCCGATAACTGCTGCTGCTGGTGATGAAACGGGTCAGACTCTGCAGCCGACACGCTGTCCGTTACTGAAAAAACAAATGTAACAGCTCACTGTGACCTGTAGACGGATATCAATAACATCATCGATTATTGATTAAGGGTTTATGGGGCAGATGCCTGCTCTGGAAAACTCACTACAAAGTTCACTTTTCAACAAATCGTCCCCAGACGTCGACAATGGACATTTTCAACTTACCCCATGCTCCGAGTATCCCGGGGGCTCCACAGATTGCACTCAGTAACTCCTTGGATCCTAGTTTGGTTCCCAAACGGATTAAAATCGCAGAAATGGTGGCCAGAAGTAACGTTTCTGAAAAAGACAAACCACTTCCGACTCTAGATTCCTCCGTTTCCCTTCCAACAGCACTCCTCTCTTCTCAAGTCAGTTGTTGCACTCCAGCCTTCCTTCCTTTGTCCGCGGTTTCCACAGCGAACCACGCCGGGGATCTGTCGTCTCCGTGCGTAATTACGCACCGGTAAACGTTCGGCTCAGCTCTGCGGGATAGACAGGGAGGAACGTCGATGATAGCCGGAGTGCTTTTGGTCAAACCTCCTCTGGGACATGCGCTCAGCTCCTTCTCTCCTCTGCCAGATCTCGCTGGGATCCCCTCACCCAACTTTGGAGGCTTTACAGCGCCATCTAGTGGCCACACGGCGACCAGATGATTTTTCCACTTCATAAAACGTCAGAATGTAATAAGTGTAAGTGCGGACAGCCTCTAAAGCCACGCCCCCTTTCTCCCTCCACACGGGAGTACATGTACAGACTGTGTTGGACTCACGTCTAATGATAAAGTTATTAGTTCCATATAGAACTTTATAATCATCATAGATTTTTTTATATGCAACGTGTGGAGGAAAAAAAATTTAATTCTCTGCTTTGCACAGACTCGGTGAATTTATGCACATGGACAAAAAAACGGGACCACTTTTATTATTTTACAAATTAATCAAATGTCTCTGAAAGCATTTCAACGTTGTTTCTTGTGTATTACTATAAAAATAATAGTTAATTGATTGATTATATAAACATACGATTTTCACATCAGGATTTTCTACATATTTTTATTCTTTAAATCACCTTGCAAAGCTGTCTTTACAGGCATGCTGTAAATCTGCAAATGGACCCTTGCATTTCCTCTTACAAAAGCTAAATATTCTTAGAAAATACAAAAGTGTGAGTGTAATATTTTTGGAACAAAAGTGCTCACATAGGATTCAAGTAAAGAGGTTACTTATTTGGAGAGAGCTAAGCAATATGGGAGAGCTAAGACTCAAACATAGAGGGGGGCTGCTCCTCCTATGCACTTATCATGCTGCTCAGTGGCCAGTTACACCGATGCAGCTGACTGCTCCTCTTTGCTGCAGGGATGCAGCAGGAATCTTGGATCTCTGCATTGGATGAGAACAGTTCTCATGTTTTTTTTTTTACAAAGAAGCTTGTGAGCCAGTCTGAGCTGGGCAGCCTGAGCTCGATACAACTGAATTTCCAGGCCTCTGTCTGTCTGTACAACACAGAGGGCAATAATCACAACTGACAGCCAACACTGACAAGTCTTAGTTCAACAGCAGCAGAGTCAAACTCATAGTACTTCCTAACACTCCCTGTGCCAGCCAGAACAGGACGACAGAGCCGTGCACGCTGACGTAGGCGATGAGTGTGTTTGAGTCAGAAAGCATTCATTCATTTGAAACAGATATTTCAAAAATCTTTTCTATTTGTTGTTAAGATTGCCTCCTGTCATGTCTTGGGAGCAGTAATGTACCAGAAAAACAAACAAACAAACAAACAAACCAAAACTTGACTTCTCCCAGCTTAGCCAATTAGTGTGTCACTGTAGTCCAAACTAAACTCTGAATGATGGAGTTTTGTTTTTTTAAATTCCAATGAAATATCCAAAGTTTCCAAAAATAGCAAGAGTATCAGGATACATTCTGGGGAAATCAGTACAAAACGATACCAAACATATCCAGAACACAGAGAAATTTAAGTGGAATTAAAAATGCCAACGATTTAAAAAGTACATATTTATACAACTTTCTAGAACTTATGGAGTTATAGAGTTTGTTGTGCATTTTTGACGTGGTGTGCCAAATTATTGATAAGACTTTATTGATCCCACACAAATTCAAGCGTTAGGGCAGCTCAAAAAGTACAGGTAGAAAAAGAGGTGAGTGATAAAACCATAGGTAAACACAAAGCAAAAATAGAATAAAATTATAAAGAATCAAAATATAAAGATTATTCATCTAAAATATAATTTGAAATATGAATATTAATCAACGATTATGGATGTGAAAACGTGAAAAAGCCCATTAAATGTGTAAAAAAATCCTTTCCATATCGCTGGAACGTTTTGCCGTAAAGTGTACACAATTCCTAATTCCTTCACCGAGGTTTGAGCGGGCAAATCGGTAAAATACCGCCACCTACTGGACTAATAGGTGAATGGCACCCGTTCCGGTCTACAAAAATTATCGGACGTTGACATACAGTCCGATATGGTTAGCTTATCTAGCGCTCCTCCTCTTCCTCCTCCTCGAAACGCGTATCAATAAACACATTTTACTTTTTCAAGTCACGCTCGGGCGCGCCGTGTTCCGTCGCTGCTTCCCCTACGTCACATGGTCTGGCCAGGTTTGTCGAGGGAGCCGCTCCCGCCGTAACCATTCACAAGATGGAAACCGCCGAGTGACGTCACTCGGCACAGTTGAAAACAGCGAGCGGCCGAAGTTCCCAGCACAGAGGGAGCCTGTGTGTGCTCTGCAGCACGGTGACTGCAGGGCAGAATGTCCTACAGAGACATAAGAAGTCAGTCACTCTCTATCTGCTCGCCATTTTGTGCAGTGCTGCATTGAATGCAGGAGTTCTGTGTTTGTGTCATTAATGTTACATCTCACCCTGCAGATTTCACAGAAATGATAAAGGCTTTGGGCTACCCGAGGTTGATATCTGTGGAGAACTTCAAAACTCCGAACTTCGCACTCGTGGCAGAAATCCTAGTATGGCTTGTGAAGAAGTAAGCTGTTTTCACTGTGTACAACCAAAACTTCTGAATAATGGATTCATTGTTTATCTTATGAAATGCACATAATAATTTTCATCATAAACTCATTTTTGTTATAGTTATTTTTATTGTCATTTAATTTACATCATTCATCATGGCGATTTTCTTACATTCTTATATCTGATAAAGGACAGGATAAAAGGCGTTTCATTATTGTTCTTAATCCCATTGGATAGATTCGTATTAGTAACCCATTAATGAATGAGTATACCAAGGCATGAAATATCTCATCATTTCTTTAGACTTTATGACCAATAACACATGCAAAAATTACATTGTTACATGAGTTGTTACATTAATTGTAACTTTTTCATGTGATGTGGATTTTCTGATTTCCCTTAACTTATTCTTATGAATGTGTTGTGTATCACTTCATACAGATTTCCCCAGAATGCATCCTGATATATTTATAGAGTTAACATCAGAATTTGAAGTACATTTTGGAAAGATGTAGCCACTGGTGGTGCATCTTTTTAAGGGGTTTTATAATTACACCTAAAGGTGGCAGAAAGTGTCACGATCACGAGAACACAGCATTTTGACTGTGCTGTGCCTGTAAAGTAATGGAGTTAATTTGATAAAAGAATTTTGGAGAGACAGATTGTGAAAGTGAATAATTATAGATAGGTAGAATAGAACAGTTTAATGTTTAGAAATGATGCAGAACATGTGGCCATAGTCTGTAAATATTTGTTACATAAGAAAGGGGAATATTATGTTACTTTACGTTTTTGTATTTCTAGATTAAGAAGTGTAAATCTGATGTTTTCTGTGTTTTACGCTGTGTCTGATCGTGAGGTCTTTTATTCCTATCTGTTGTTTCTGATCCGTAGATATGAGCCTCACATAGCTCTTCCCACTGATGTGGATACAGAATCAGACAGAGTCTTCTTCGTCAAGGCCGTTGCCCAATTCATGGTGATGTTTCAAGTCTCTACACAGCAGATAGTTGCTTTTCGTAGATATTTCATCAGTTAAAGTGTCTTAACCATCATCTCACCTTTCCCCCAGGCATCCAAGGCTCACATCAAGTTGAACACCAAGCGTCTGTACCAGGCCGATGGCTACGCCGTGAAAGAGATGATGAAGATCACATCAGTGCTGTACAACGCTATGAAGACCAAGCAGATGTCCATGCAGGACCAGCAGGTGGAAGAGGACAAGAAGAAGTTCAGATTTGACCTTGGCTCATGGGTAAGATGGAATTTTAATACTTTCTAATCTTACCTCTTTGTTCATACAATGAACCGTTTCATCCTCTCAGTCTCATCTAAGTTTAGATACTGAGCTGAATTTGATTTAGCCTTCAGTTATTCTGTCTGAAAATTCATTTTTTGTATATATTAAACTCATAATGGCAGTGCAAATTTCGTGCCAGTAACAGTTTGCATTTTCTATTCAAAGATGTTACCCAGTATCTTTTTTATAGAGTTTTTTAATAGTTGCCGTAAAAAGTTTTCATTTTGCTCTCTGTGACCTGTAGCTATTTTGGAACAGAAGTTGATGTGAATTCAGAGGTTATCGATTGTAGGTTAAAAAAAACCACAAAAACCCACGAACAAAACTGCACCGTTTCAGACATGTCTCACTGTCTCCACTCCAGGTTTCAGACATTAAAGCAGCGCGGCAGCTGGCGTCAGAGGTCACTTCCAATGCAGCGTCTCTATATGACTTACTGGCAAAGGAGGTGCACCTCAGGGTGAGAGAAAACACACACACACACACCAAAACACATTTTCATTCTTTATCCTGACTTGTCAAATGTCACGGCAATGAAAGAAAGGTCAGTAAAATATATGCCAATAACCAAACCACAAGGAATGACAACAGGAGTCGGTTTTCGTTGAGATTCTTGTCACACACTGTGATCCTGATTACATGCACAATCATATGGAGTTATTCCACTAAATGTTGTATATTTTTCATTTCTATTCTAACATCCAAATGTAAATTGAGATGAAACTGAATGTCAAGATTCTGAAAAATATAAAACCTGAAAGTGAATTTGAAATACGAAATGAAGCAAGCGTACATTCGTATTCTGAAAGCATTCAGCTCTCAATCGATGCAAACATTCTCATAGAAAACACATTCAGCTACCCCTCAGGACTGCTTAAACTCTGGTAGGAACTGTAGATAAATCTCCACACATTCAACACAATAATAAGGTTGTACAACTGTGACACGTTCCGATGGAAAGATGACAGTGGAGATACAGAAGATAATTGTGATTATTATTGTTATTTTCCTTTCACCCTCAGGAAAGGAGAACTGCGGCCATTGCCAGACCTCTGGACATCAACGACACTGGAAAGGCCCTGAGAGCAGCCATCGCGGATGTTTTGGTCTGTATTTCTCCGGTCCGGTTTCAGTTTGATCTCCCGATTCTTCTCGTTTTAAAATACTCCCAGTTCTTCATCTATCCGTGAAATGACACTGAATCTGAGACTCCTTCTTTGTGTTCATGATGAAGAAAAACGTGGAGAAGACCAAAGACATGCTGAGTGATATCTTGTCTGACGACAGTAATCTAGACGCCAAAATAGAAAAGAAAAAGAAGGATTTGGAGTGGAATCAGAAAAGGCTTCAGACACTGCAGAATATCAGGTCAGTCCTGTACCTAATTTTGTCTCGATTGATATAATCCAAACTTCATGTCAATGAAATTCAAGAGAGGCAGAAAATGTATCAATTTCACGGCGACTTTTTTATTCTTGTGCTGTCAATCTCTTAGGCCAGCATTCTTGGATGAATATGAGAAGATCGAGGAAGATCTTAAGAAACACTATGACATCTATGTGGAGAAGCTCCGGAACCTTTCCTACGTGGACTCCCAGCTGGAAGAGTATCGCAGATCGGAGCAGGAGAGGTTTCAGGTGTGTTTGTGTGATTGTGTGCATGTTACGTGGATTAGTGATGCCTAAAGGTTTATGAGACTGCTAAGCAGGACTCACACTGTTGCACATTCGAGTCTAAAACGGAGGTTACGTTTTATCAGTAGCAGTAGTTCAGCTTTGATTTCGTATTTGATATAACTACAAAGGCTCATGCAAATGTGCGCTTCTCCTCTCTCACCTGGCCTTTTTATGTTTGTGTCCTTTGTGTCCTCTTCTTGGTTTGTCCCCCTGCAGGTGACTGAAAACACACTGAGGATGATGCAGCACAAACTAATGGAAGAAGAGAGGGATCGGATGAAGGGATTACGTAAGACAAACAGACAGACTCAGATAAATTGAGTTATATATCAAATTATATCATCTCAACCCTTTATTATGTTTAACAAAGCAAACATATTTTGTGTAGTGAAAGACTTTGAAATGGACGTTCCAGAAGTAAAAGAAGGTAGCAGTGACATGGAGGAATTACGGCCTTCTAATCCTCTTCTCGACCGAAACAGCATCATGGCAGGTAGACAGAACTGTTAAGATATGTACACATAAATGTGGTTCTATATCCTCACCTCTCATTTTTCCAGTGATGATAGAAATTCTTACATGATGACTTTTATTTGCAAAAACATGTGGTGCTTTGCTTGCCTGCTCATAGTTCTTACTCAGACTGTCTACATGAACATAACTGTCCTATTTAAAACACCATTGTTGATAGCTGCTACGAAGAATTCAATGTGTCCTGACCAAAAGTGACTTTTACCAGCAAAAGTGTTGCGTAGCTGCACATTGATTTAAAGTACTCAGACTTATACGTAAGCAGTTGATATCAGGAGTCATCTTTGCGATCATTTACTATTAACTTCTTGCTGCAGCTATATGGGTGTAAATCAGGGTAAACCTAAGAATATTCTAACATATTGATGGAAATTGCAAAATTACAGAAGCATGCAAAACTGAATGTGCACACCGATACTGTAGATATTTTCATCATCAACCATTAATTAGCTCTGTTTTTATTCTAGGAAGAGGACATCAATCAATTGGGAGCATAAACGGAGATAACTGTGACCAGGTTAGTAATGTCACACCAACAGCTGCACAAATATGTCTATAAATATTTATATATATTTTAAAACATTTTAATTCATCCACATATGTCATGTTTTTGGTCCAATTAATCTGAAACCATACTCAAAATAGTTTTTGTAACATTACATTCAATGTTGAATTTAAAAACATTTTACTTTTTTTTGCTATTTGTTATTCCATTATATATTTTTTTTGTTAGCAACTTCAAAATGTGGCTCAGTGGAAACTGGGTTATAAGTTATTAATCAATGCTCTATAAGTTCTGTAATGTTCTGCACTGTGCTAATAAAGCACAAAACGTGTTAGTGTGTATTTGGAGTGATGGTTTGTCAGTATAAGGCTTTCAGAGATGGTTTTGCCTTTGGCTCTGGTGATTCCTGGTGGGTTACACGTCAGCTGGTTTTTGTGCTGGTTCACATGGAATGGTGAATGAGCAGTTATCCCTTTTTGACTCTCGCTTGCCTTCTTTTGTTAGCAGACAGAATGCAGTGAGAGTGACCTGGACAAGGATGATGATAAGGATGAGGAAGGACTGCTGGAGATGAGCGACGATGACTTCTGAGTGAACATGTGTACATGTGCCCGTCCTACTTATAAATTTGCATAAATATAAATAATATAGTTTTTTATAAAATATTTATTTTTTTATATAATATATTATTGTATTTTTGAAGATTGGAATAAAGTCAACCTTAAGCCAAAGTGAATGATGTTTCAAATCTCTTTCTCTTAAATACACCCACAAGATTACTGAGGCTCGACTGTGCTACAATTCCAATCATAGATTTTTTTAAATTGATCAGTTTATTGATTAAAAAATGTATAATTATAACAGTCACACATTAAAGGATGGCTTGGGAGAGGGAAAGGAACACACAATGAGTACTTCAAATTTTAAATGAGGATTTGCAGAAGGTAGATAGATAGATAGATAAAATCTTCTCAGTGTGTTTCAACGAAAAAACATCTTATCTGAAAATAAAATTCAATGAAAATTTGTGTGTATGTTTGTTAAAGTTCAACCATCTCTCACCGTTATTCTGCTAATGATGTTGTTGTTATTACAAATTTCCACCAGAGGGAACTGGTTTGTTGTGGCGCTGACAGGAAGTGACATACACCGTGTGCCCTACGTCATCACGTCGTACGTCCAGAACAGCAAAGACGACTGATTTTGTTTGCACCCGGCAGAAGGAGCCGTCAGTTGCGGGGCAGAATATCACATCCTGAAGTTAAAATAGAGACGAAATAAATTAACGGGCCCATCGCAACAGGACCTAAGATGGACAACAGCAAACGGACGGTTGTTGTTACAGGTTTGTCTTTTATTTCATGCTTTTTTTCGTCCCTGTTGACAGACTGGAAGCCGGGTGAAGTAGAAGAAAAGTTGTGGAGGTGACAGCTACTCTAATGGCGTCAGACTGATACCGCTTCACTTCGCTGCGCCTTTGTAGGTGTTAAGACAGTTGCAGGGCGCTTTGTTAAGCATTTCATGAACAACAATGAATCAATAGCATTCTTGTATTTATTGTCGTTAGTATCGTTGTTGTCGTTATCGACAGGCTGGACGATTACCGCCGTCTGTAAAGTCAACCATGTTTTACGAATTCCTGGAGCAGTTTGTCAAAGTGAGCAACGAACCAGCAGCGATTGCGACGTGGTGTGTTTGTACAACCTGACAAAACGACCTGAAGGCGGTTGTACTAAGTGTATTCCATAGGTCACAGTATCGTTTGACTTCTTAAACACTGGCAAATGGATTGGTCATGGAGGCAGCTTGAAGGAAAACAGACAGTTATCGCCATTTTTAGGACATTGTTTAAACGTAGTGTGGACCTTCACATTTGTAACCCACTAATAATTGAGTTCACCTCGTAGAATGCATCCTGATATATTTTGATTTTCACTGGAATTTAGAGTAAAACTTGAATGTGTATGAAGACAGGTCAATTGGCAGTTACTCCAGAGTTTGTGTGGAAAATCCTCCATTAAAATGTATTTCTGATGTCTTAATAGAACATTGTGGAAGTCAAACCTTTCCGGGTCGGGGTTTCAGAACTTCTACATGAAATCTGACCCAGAAAACAAATCCTCACGTCATAAATGGTGAATTACTGAGATATAGATATAGTTATTAACGGTTGTATTCGGTAACAGTAAGACTCTTATTATTGTATACATTTTTAAGCAGATAAACTACAGTTTGAACTTTTTAATCTGAAGGAAATAATGGAAGCAGTGACTTGGTGCTTTCAGACACAAAGGCGTGCAGAAGTTTCCAGTGTCAGCTGACAGAAGATGTGTAGATAGCCTGGGAACGGGGTCTGCACAATGGTAGTCCGGCTGGCAGCTGTCGGCCCCTTTTCAGCAGCTTGTCAGACAGATAGAGCCCCACCGCCCAACCCCCAGGAACCCCCGATGACCTGCAAGGGGGGTCAGTTATACATCCTAATATAAACAAGCCTGAGTGAATATCCATAAGCTACTGCTGCAGTTTGGTAGAACACTTGTAATTATCTTTTTAAAACATTTTTTTTATTATTATCTTTCTGCTAATGCATCATTCACTGCAGAACTCTTAAGTCGAGATGAAGCAAATTCTACGCAACAGTATTTAAATGCGAAATGTATTATGCATAATTGTTAAAAACCATACTTACAGAAAAGTTTGATTGTATGATGTATAGTAGTTCATAGTAAAATTGCACACACAGAGTATTTGTTTGTCAATATTGCCATAAAAATTATAGACCGTAAAGAATAGTCCGTCCACAACTGTGCAAAAGCAGTCCAGAAGTTACACTAACATGTTATTGCCAATCTTTATTGAGAGTTGCGTTATATTTATATATATATTCATATGTCTGTTTCCAGAGTTGGTTTGTCTTCTTCTTATTGCAATTTATTAGTTGCTTTAGGGATAACCCTAATTCTCTCTGTCCTCTATTCATTTCTACACGTGCAAATGTGAATTTCTTGTAATTCCGAAACATTTATATCTCTCTCTGTTTAGAAATGAAGTGATTAAATTTTCTTAATCATCTAACGCAGATTTGCAAACAAAATAACTGACATGTTTTACAGGTTTTGGGCCATTTGGGGAGCATACCGTCAATTCCAGCTGGATAGCAGTACAGGTAGGGCACAATGATTCACTCTTTAAAAATTACTTTTCTGGCAACTTGATAACTTGTTTTAATAAGCATATGTTCCCCTGCATTTGGAATTAAAGCGCAAGAAAACAAGACAGATGTTTTGTTTTTCTAAATACTGCTAATTTATATTAGAAACACACAGTATTTATTACTGTACTATACTTATTTATTAAGAGAAAACATTGTGCAGTCTTTTGTTATTAGCTTAGATGTGATGTGATGTTAGATGTTTAAGTGTGCTTTGCTTATCATTTTGTAAAGATAAGTGTGTTTTTTGTTCTCCCCAAATTAGTGGAAACTCAGTTTTAAACTCAGTTGATCTGTTCAGCCATCCACAGCAGATGGTTACATGTCGCTGTGATTGTTGTATGCTCTGTGGATCCTACCTAGGGAAAAGTGCACGTGGGGGCATGGCAGCAGTTGTCAGGGTGTCTAGACAGACTTGATAAGGATATTAAAGGCAAACAAAAGGCCGCTTTGTGGCAGGGTCACAGACATGGTCAAACAGGCCTCTTTTCATTAAATAAAGGAGGAGGAGGGCCGTTAGTGGCCACGGCCATTTGTCCTGCAGAGACATGAGTGGAGGTGTTGGGGACAATACTACACACTATTTTACAGCTTTTTGAAAATTTATTTGGGATTTATGTAGGATCAAGAAAAAGCTGTCTTATTGTTTAGACATTTATTACATTATAATTATGCTTACTAATCAACATTAAAGAAAGCAAATACACAAACTCAATACGTAATGCCAGATAAAAACGTTAACATTATAGCCTGCTGTTATATCATGGGAAACTGTTAATGGACAACTGTTTCTGATTTTATGCCCTCATCATCAGTTGAGGCCACACGTCTTACATCGTGGTGCTATTTCTGCTATTGTTCCTACTGGGAACCTTTGTGTGAAAATTGTTTCTGATTAATAATTGTTAGTTCTTTAGATGAGATGTTGTTTATTTTCTTGATAGGAATTAAAGAAACTTGGACTTGGAAGTGAAGTGGACTTGCATGTATACGAGGTCCCTGTTGAGTACCAGGCAGTCCAGAGTTTGGTCCCTTCATTATGGAAACAGTATCATCCTCAGGTAAGAGCAGATTGTGGTATTTTTTCTAGTGAATCTATTTTTAAACACATTATAATTACAGTTTCAAAAGTGTTGTGTGGCAGTACTGAGAATTTCTAAATGGTTATTTAGTTTGAACAGATTTTTTAACAAAATCTTTGTCTCACCTCAAAAATTGTGTCTGAAAAATTAGATCAAGTCAACATTTTCATATCTTGGTATGAATTCATTCACTGATGCCGTATGTTAAAGTGGGACTCCACAGATATTACCCAACGTATTCAGTGCACTGATAATGGGTAACAGTATTCAATGTGTGAAGTGACTGTAGTGGGCGCTTTGCTAAGTTAGGGAATCAGATCTATTTTTTAAGGTCGAACCAATCCAAAATTTATAGTCGTTGGTTCCCAAAATATTTTTAAATATTGTTTAATGGTCTTTACCTCTGATGTGTTATTCTTCTCCGCTGTGTCTGTGGGGTTGTTATTGATGTCACTGCAACAGTGAAAGGTTGAGTGGACACTCAGCCGACATGAGCAAAACTGAGGGAGGAAATGAAAATGTGTGCAGGCAGGCAGAATTGGAAGTTAGAAAAAAGGGGGAGAGCAGTGATGTGATCAGGTGTTTCCACACTCTATTTCTCTCTGGCCTCATTGAACACCAAGGCAAGTTTTGTTTCCTTCCTGTGCTTCAAAGGTAGTCCCTCCGGGAGAACTCATTAAAGGCAAAACTGTCTTCCTAGTGGGACAGGACATCGGAGCACGAGCGGCTCCCACATGAACAGAAATAAGCAGAGGAAGAAGGGGAAAGGATTGAAATACAGTGATGAGCTTGTGTGTGAAGGTGGTAACAGTATTCTAAAACAAAATCATTCAGGTTCCAAAACTGATAAGGAGGATCTGTTAAATATTTGGAACTGATAAAATGTAATCATACGCCAACCCACTTTTTGATATTGCCTTTTCCAGCTCTGATATGAAGTAACCCACTGAACTTGAACCCACGTTTGTCAGACTTTGCCCATCTGCACATCTCCTTTTTCACACATGTATTTATAAAGTTGTTTTCACGTGCTGAATGGTACTTATATTTACCAATAAACTTAATTTGAGGTATATAATCTCTTGAATCCTCCTTTGTTGACCACTGTGACAGCTCACACCTATTTAGTCTTTAGGTAGTCTTACCTCTGTCCCCAAAACCTGAGGCTCCAACCCAAACCATACATTGGGTCCACAGTTCTTATCTACATAAGTTCATTGTATGTCGTGATTTTATGGTGAAGGAGACAAATAAAATCTTACTACCTCCTAAAGTAATTCTGGGTTGTATTTTCATTGCTTCTTGTGTTTCCTGAAATCTTTTGCAGTTGGTCGTTCATGTAGGAGTTTCAGGTATGGCCACGACTGTCACGTTGGAGAAGTGTGGCAGGAATCAAGGCTATAAGGGGCTGGACAACAGCCACTTCTGTCCTGATTCACAGTGTTGCATTGTTGGAGGACCAGATTGCATTGACTCAGTTATTGATATGGAGTCAATCTGCAAAAGAGTGACAGCGTCCGGGCTGGGAGTAGCTGTGTCCGTCTCCAAAGATGCTGGAAGGTAACAGGTTTTTCTCGCAGTTACAATCAGTAAAGTCACTGTATTGTACAAAGTGTATACACCTTTGTACTCCGCTCCCAATCTGTGTCCAGTAAATAGCATTTTTTGCAATTTACTCCAGTCATATCATGTACTAAATACCTTATTGTCCTCCATAACAGATATCTCTGTGATTTCACCTACTACACGTCGCTGTACATGAGTCACGGCCGCTCTGCCTTCATCCATGTGCCTCCCCTTGGAAAGCCTTACAGTGGAGAAGACCTGGGCCGTGCACTGCAGGCCATTGTCCAGGAGATGCTAGAG
This sequence comes from Brotula barbata, assembly GCA_900303265.1. Classification (NCBI taxonomy): domain Eukaryota; kingdom Metazoa; phylum Chordata; class Actinopteri; order Ophidiiformes; family Ophidiidae; genus Brotula; species Brotula barbata. Next base: position 14,836 of record OMNV01009627.1, read on the forward strand.
CTGCTGGACCAAGCTGAGGAAATCCACTGCCAGAAGCACTTCCACTAAGTGACCTCCAGAGGGTGCCCAAGACCCTGTCACAGGAGAGAAATTGCACTTAACCCCCAGTAGCCAAACTTCTTTTTTATTCTTCAATTGTTTGTTTTTCTCCAACTCGTGGATTACAAAAAAACTTCATTCAGAGCAATGGATATTTTAAGTGTTGTTTTTCTTCATCATACGTTGTTGCATCTCTTTATTGTTGAAATCGCTTGTGCTTTTAAGGTGAGAAGATTGAATGGGAGCCTCTGATACAGCGCTTTGGCGGAGGTGTAACTTAAGCTCTTGTCCTACTTTCAGGGAAGACAAAGCTTCTTGTTCTTCGTGCTGTAGGAATGATTAGAAGCTTTTATGTTCACATGCTTTTTAAACAGATACAGTGGCCAGATATTACAACTTATAACCCCAAATATGACTCCTATTAATGCACCTTATAGGGTTAGGGTTAGTGAAATAATTATAGAAGTCACATTTGTGGAAACTGTTGTATGTACTTTTTGTTGTGCGATTTTCCTAAAATGCTTTATTGTGAAAAAAATGCTTCATAGATTTGTGATCCAGGTGCTTGTTTAGTCTGTAGGATGTGTTAATTCACTACGCCTCCAGAGATTAACCTGTGACTCCTGTTAATGTTTAGGTGTAAATTTCATTTGATAAATTGCAGTTTCGTTCTTCCCAAAAGCCTAACTATGCTTTTTTTTTTTACATTCAATGTTTAATTGTTTCTTGAGTCCTTTTTTCTTTATAAGAAGTTGTAATTTTGCCTTCTTTTACAAAGGTGATTTAAATCAGGGAACGGGTTGGTTCCAGCTCATATTCCCCCCTGTCTTTCAGCCCAGTTCTGACAGAAACCTCAGATCCAACTTATTGAGATCTGGCCTTGAGCTGTGCGATGTTATTTTACAGATCTCATACACGTTAATTTATTTATTTTTAAAAAATCTAAATGTTATCTCTCATTAATTTCTTTTTGTTATTTTTGAGTCTATTCAGATGTAGCTTGATTCGAAGAAGTTAGTCAGTTATGTCAGAATTGGGTTTGGAATTTTACCCCTGTAGCACTTTCCTTTTTTTTCCTCATTTTGGCCTCATCTGCATCTTGGACAGCTTTTGTCAAAGCTCCATAAATGCTACTTCTTTTTTTTTGTTTGTTTTCAGTCACTTTAAAGTACAAGTGCTGTATGCTGAATTTCTCTGAGCTTTGGTTTGTGTTGACCTTTTACATAACGTAGCAGATTCCTTTGGTGTGTATGTGATGTGCGGCTCACACGTGTAAATGTTGTATTTTGTTTGTTTGTTGTTTTGTTCGTTTGATTCTATTCTGTTCACTAAGTAGACCATGATTTTGTGCATAACAGTTTCTGTTAACCGGTGTTAGTGGAAAGATTGACTTTACATCATTTACATGCTGTTTCAAAAACCTGTGTATCCCTACAGAGACTAGGGAATGTGGATGTAAATGCCATTCCACATTTTAGAACACAAACTAAACAGCGTGTGCTTAGTGTTTCAGTTGTAGTCTCAAGAACTTTCCTTTGGTTTACGGTTAAATTTCTTGTTTTTCCGCTTAAATTAAGGTAATATTACTTTGAGTAAAAGTTCAATTTCTCGAACTACATGCCATTTTAATAACTATTCAGCACCGGTGGGTTTTTGGACAGAATAAAATACTGGAGCACAATACTCAGTTTGACTAATTTGTTCTGTAGGATACAGAATTCTTATAAATTCTCATAGAAATCGGGGCAGTGTTACTTCTGGTTTTACATAGGTCCATTGCATAATGACTGTTGAGAGAGTGAAATTGCTATGGAGGAGCTATTTCCAGATTATCTGCTCACAAAAGCCTCCCTTTGTCAATTTTACCCATGAGGTAACTTCTGACCCGTGCCTTGCTTTTGTTTATGTATGTCATGAAAAGGCCTTAAACTTGTCCAGTGGGTCAGTAGGATACTGACACTGTCCAGTCAGATGTGTGGCTACCTCAAAATACATTTTTGAATCTCATGTTGTTTTGTCGTGAAGTAACATTATTGATCTGTGATTCATTGTGACTTCCTCTTTTGATAAAGTGTCATCTAAAAGGTGTCTTCCTTTGCTTCTGACATTAGCAAAGCACTGTTACAAGAACTAATTTTTGGGCTTTGTGGAAAAAAGAAATGCTTTCAAATAAAGAGATGAGTGGTGTTACTAATTTAAGGTGTTTGTGTTATTAAGATTCTGTATTTTTTTTCCCCCGAATAGAAATATGAGAGTACCTTATTTGCAGAGCTGTACAAATAATGTAATGGATTTTTTATAAATATGATGGTACTATATTGACAGTAGTGAGGTTTTAATTTCCTGATTAAATGACATGCAAGTCATTTTTACATTCATTCTGATATATATTATCCAAAGGAAATAAACTACATAGTGTGAGTGTAACTAAGCGTAAAGAAAGGTCAGGTCAGTCTTTATGTTAATAAAACCAACTAACAGTTTTGCCTACAGACATTTAACAACTTGTCAGTTACTACTTTGCATGAAATTGAGATATATTCACACTGAGAATAGGGAGAACAATATCTCAAAATTCAATGCTTATTGTAATATCATTTAAACATAAGAACCAAAATGACTAATGACATTTTTGAACTAGACCTAGAGTTTAGAAGGACATGCATCTGATCAGCAACAGTTCACATTTAAGGTACTCGGAAACTAGAGCAGAGTCAGAGCTCTGTCATATGATCCCCTCTTTGTTCCAAAAACGTCACACGTTGGCTGCGCCGGAAGTTCGTCACTGTTCGCCTGTTGGTTGGACCTGCTGGATATATCGAGGTTCTGAGAGGTTTCGTTTTCATTTGGCCCCAAAATTTGCGCCATAACTGTTGTATCAAAAGTGGTGATTAGTAAACAAACCGTGAGGACTTTTGTCGTCTTTACTGAGTGCAAGAAGCCGTTCATTAAGAGGAAAGTTTTGTCGAGATGAGCGTGGAGGCGTACGGGCCGAGTTCCCAGACCCTCACCTTCCTGGACACCGAGGAAGCGGAGTTGCTCGGAGCGGACACCCAGGGCTCCGAATACGATTTCACCGACTTCACCCTACCGAGCCAGACCCAGACCCAAGGCCAAACACAGAGTCAGCTGGACGGTCAGGTCGGTGGCCCTCTAGTTCCACCATGACACGCTGTTAAGTTAACTGTTCGCAGTAGTTAGCTCGCTGAGCCACCCCCGCTAAGTTAGCTTGATGTTAGCCAGCTGTTGCCATTAGCTAGCGTTAGCTGTCAAAATTTCTGCTAAAATTTTCAAGAGAGATTTTGTTTACATTGGAAACTGTTATTTACCGAAGATGACACACTATCTGTAGTTGTTTATTGTCGTTCGAAACTAAGACTTCACCGGGGCTTTTCTGCTCTGTATCTCGTAGTTTGCTGCTAGCAGTTAGCAGACGACGTGTTTGTTAAAGCATGTGTCTTGTTGCAGGTGAATGGTCCTGATGAGGGACTTCACAACGGAGGAGTAGAGGACTCTGTAACCAAGACCAGCCAACTTCTGGCCGAACTCAACTTCGAGGAGGATGAGGAGGACACATACTACACCAAAGACCTGCCCGTGCACGCCTGCAGGTACACAGACGGGGGCAACGTCTCAAAAATGTCTGATAAGTTCATCATGCGTAGAAATTCAGGCTTCTCAATTTTTGCATTTTTCACACATCTGCATTACAATTAGTATATACAATATTATTTTTCTTTTTCAGGCAACTTGATGCAATTTCAGTGCAATGGTGCACAATTTAATTCAAAAATTATTCTTTGAAACAATTTGATGTTGTTCATTTGATGACAAAGTTGTTTTTGACAGGAAGTGAAGTGCACGTATGACTTATAAATAAAATACTTTCAAAATACTTCCGTTAAAGTTACACTTTATTTTAAACAAGAGATGCATTTGCTCTTGTTTTACGGCAACCTGATTTTGAGTGCTACTTAGAATCAGGTTTATTGGCCAACTATGCTCACACATACAAGAACTTAGGCAAGAAGAACAAGAATTTGACTCTAGTTATCCTAATAGTAAGGAAATGAGTTGTTTGTTTATTTTGACATCCATGTTGATAAAAAAAAAAGTGGAGAGAATTTTATTTGAATTGTAACTACAAATTAATTGTATCTTTGGCGTTTGTGTCAATTTTTTCTTTCTCCACACTCCCACTATTTACTCCATGGCCCTCAGTTAGTGCAATCTCGCATGAACATCATCACTGACATCTGCAACATAAACAGTAATTCTAACACATCCTTGCCAGTAATTCAGTAGTACAACAGTAACAGTTTTTACATCACCATGCAAGAGCGGTAAACAATCCTTTTCCTGGAACATAGTTTTGCTCTATTTGAGGTTTAGTTGTCTTTGTGCCTCAGTAATGTGGTATGTACTCATGTATCATGGAGTATGTCAAAAGTGCCATAACTTCTCTTCTCGTTGAATTGAATGAATTTTTGTTTTTAAAAATTTTGTCTTAAATGTTTGAGGAAGGCAGAGTTGTTCCGGACCCCTGTTGAATTTCACTAATTGAAACAATGCAAAAATCATTCTAAAACTCTGTTTAGACATTTAATCATTACTATATTCCTTAAAGGATTTCTGATAAAAAATGTATGATCTTTCCCACATTTATTTGTTCAGTTGGCCTACTGTTTTGAGTTTTGGCAGAATGTAATTTGGGACTCAAATTGTGTTGGTTGTTTTGTAGCTATTGTGGTATCCATGACCCTGCATGTGTCGTGTACTGCAACACCAGCAAGAAGTGGTTTTGCAACGGACGTGGAAACACATCTGGCAGGTGTGTAGTGAAATCATTTCAATTTTATTTGTTTCGGTACATTAAGTTCTGGTCTATTGCTAACGTCGTCAAACTTGCTTTGATTAAACAACTTGGGTTCAAGCTTGTTTGCTCTCAGCTATGGGTATGGTCAAACTCAAAAGCATTTTGAGCCTCCTTCGTGTGAGAGAGATATCAGAATGTCGACAGAAAAGTTGTTCTTTATTTATTCAGATTAAAAACCATCCTGAGTTTTATTGTTATGTTTTTGTTTTTTCATTTGCATCATTGTATTAGCAGTAAACTCACATCAAATCACCACCAAGGATGTTAAATTTGTGACAACTGTCACCTTAACCGAGTTGATGCTCCAGACAGATCAACAACAACATCACTTAAAGAAGACGTCTGCAATTATTACATATCAGTGTTGGAGATTTTAGGTCATTCTGACTAAGTTAAAATTTTCTCTTAATGTGTGTGTGAGAACTGTGTGCAATGTGACCAGGTTCTCATTCCAAAATCAATTTGTCAGGCATTACGGCTTTGGCTTAAATTCAGACTCACTGTTGTATGATATGTTGTATTCTGCCTGTTATTAAAAAAAATGAATCAATATGTGCAATGCTGCCCGATTTCTATATCTTAAATTTATTGATTGTTTCCTTGACTGTCACTTCCTGACTTTTAGTCACATTGTGAACCACCTGGTGAGGGCCAAATGCAAAGAGGTGACTCTGCATAAAGATGGCCCGCTGGGCGAGACGGTGCTTGAGTGTTACAACTGCGGCTGTCGTAACGTCTTCCTCCTGGGCTTCATCCCTGCCAAAGCTGACTCTGTAGTGGTGCTGCTCTGCAGGTAGGGGGGAAGGTGGCAGACTTTGTAAATATCTCCACAGATGTTTTTTAGATAATATTCTCAGAAATAATCTATATATTTTATGTACAATGTGTGTCAAAAAGCCATTTAAATGAACATGCAGTAAGTTATCATTTTCACTATAGTTGATAAGATTTGTCTGTCCAACTGGCTGATCAACCGTGTGTCTACTTGTCTGTCTGGACTTTGTATCTGTCTGCAGACAGCCCTGTGCCAGTCAGAGCAGCCTGAAGGACATCAATTGGGACAGCTCCCAATGGCAGCCACTGATTCAGGACCGCTGCTTTCTGTCATGGCTGGTGAAGATCCCGTCAGAGCAGGAACAGCTCCGAGCCCGTCAGATCACTGCCCAGCAGATCAACAAACTGGAGGAGCTCTGGAAGGTAGCAAACAGACAGGGATGTGTTGGGCATGGGCTTCTGACCTCAGGTTTCTGATCAGTTCTGAAAATCTGTATTCTTAAATTAATTGAGCAACTCCAAACTCTTAAGCCATCCCCACTCTCAGTGGTGCTCAATTAACAGTCTAGTGTTACTTATTTTTGTAATGAAGTTAAAACTGAAATTCTCAGTTTTAGCTTTTTTTTTATACAACTCGCTCACTAATTGCAAGTATTAAAGTGCTTTAATAGTTACAACCAAGTATGTTTACTTTTATATTTATACTTTTCCAAATGAGTCTAGAGAAATTTATTCTTGGAACATTTTCCCTGCTGTACTGAACACATATAGAACAATGCCCTCAGAGACAAGGTATATCATACTTTAGGAGAACCAAAAGTTGTATTAAGAGTTTTCCTTTGGACCGATAGCCTTCCCACTGTCAACACTGGCTGCAACTTGGTTCCCTCTCAGGACAACCCTGGCGCCACCTTGGAAGACCTGGAGAAACCCGGTGTGGATGAGGAGCCCCAGCATGTGCTGCTACGTTATGAAGATGCCTACCAGTACCAAAATATCTTTGGCCCCTTGGTCAAACTGGAGGCTGACTATGACAAAAAGCTCAAAGAGTCCCAGGTAACCGGTTTGTGTTTCCTGGAATTCTTGTTTGCCACTTTTGCTGCTTTCAGGTCTATTCAGTGTGTGAATGTCTCTGCAGCGTCTATGATATTCAAAATAATACTAGGCTCCCTTACATAATTCCAAGATATGTTAAGTAATGTAGTGAAACCAGCATGATACAGCAAATGGATGAAATAGTATCCAATTAATTTATTTAAATTTTTAATACATCATTCATTTGGTATGTTATATGTAATGAATATACATGTTTTTCTTTTTTTCTTTATTAGACCCAAGACAATATAACAGTCAGGTGGGACCTGGGGTTGAATAAAAAGAGGATTGCCTATTTCACGCTTCCCAAGACGGACTCAGGTGGTACATCTCATGGTTTCACTTCCTCCTGTTGGTTCTATGACGCAGATAGAAACCCTCCACTTTTCCCTCTCCCAGCAATGCACGCTGCTACCCCACCGCCACCATTTTTGGTGGCTTGGTGTGACCATTTGTTTTTAAGGATCTAGTGCTGTTTTGTGCCTGGTATTGGATCATCTCCAATTTAATCATTTTGAGCAGAGACTGACTTGTTTTTATTCGTTTCTTTCACCAATTGCAGATATGCGCCTGATGCAGGGTGATGAGATCTGCCTGCGGTATAAGGGAGACCTAGCTCCACCATGGAAAGGCATTGGTCATGTCATCAAAGTCCCCGATAGTATCCTTTTTTTGTGTGCATGTGGATGCATTATGTAACAGTTATATGATGGCTTTTAACACTCATCTGACTCTAATCCCTCATGAAAGGGTTAGTCTGATTGTCCTACAGTGTCAGATTAATAGTAAATGGATGGTAAATGGACTGCAACTCAGTCTGGAGACAACTCCGTGCGCTTTGCAATGTTTGCTTCACAGTCACAGTTTTCTTAACAGCTTTTGTTTTAAGACTATGGAGATGAAATTGCCATTGAGTTGCGGAGCAGTGTTGGTGCCCCTGTGGAAATTCCACACAACTTCCAGGTGGATTTTGTGTGGAAGTCTACTTCATTTGACAGGTATTGTGAAATTTTTATGTATGAAGATTATGTAAGTATGAAGATGAGAAGATGTGTTAAAGTATTTTTGTCCCACTTTCTTCTCGTTTATGCCCCACGGGACTTAAGTCTCGAGGAATATTTAGGGATTTGTGTAAATTCTCCATATCTGTGATTTGGAATGGAATAATTGTACGTGGCCTGTAAAATAAATGATTTAAGTGAGTGATTAAAATATAGATCATTTTAGCCACCTTTACTTTCTGGTGATGCAAATTGTGGTGTACTCCGTACGGGGGGG
>OMNV01009627.1:22917-38058 GCA_900303265.1 Brotula barbata
GGGGAGTTAACAATCACTCCGTTCATTCATTTTTGGATCTACGTTTAATAGTAGAAATCAGGAATTAGATTGTTAAAGTTCTTCTTCCTCATCACAAATGCATGCTGCATTCAGTGCAGTAAAACTGACTACTATGAAATTTCAATTCTAATGATTGTATTTGTGATGTTGCAGGATGCAGAGTGCTCTAAGGACATTTGCTGTGGATGAGACCTCAGTGTCTGGCTACATTTACCACAAACTTTTGGGTCACGAGGTGGAGGATGTCATCATCAAGTGCCAGCTACCTAAACGCTTTACTGCGCCAGGCCTGCCTGACCTCAATCACTCTCAGGTTGGATCTAATATTTAGTCTTTTTTTATTCAATTTCAGTGACCAGCTATAAGTGAACATGGCAATTTTAGCTCTCCTTTTTTATCACAGAGAATCATGGATAAGTAAGTGCACGGTGTTGAACGTTTGAAGTTTCAATATTTGCACAATTGTAGAAAAAATCATTTCGGTTACAAAGCAGAAAGTGATTCAGATTTCTTTTGAGAAGGCTAAAATGGATTCAGCAAGGTTGAATTTTCTTATATGTATGTTTAGGTTTATGCTGTGAAGACAGTGCTTCAGAGGCCTCTCAGCCTGATCCAGGGTCCTCCAGGCACTGGGAAGACTGTCACCTCTGCCACCATTGTTTACCACCTGTCCAGACAAGGCAATGGGTAAGTTGATCTGAGTTGGTGGGTGCTGGACAGTGCTCAGATTGTCAAGCCTTCCAAAAATATTAACTTTTTTAAGCTTATAATGTTCCATTTTTGCTGACATCAGAGAGATTGAGTTGTTGAGCTGATCTTAGAAAGTGTCGTTACAACTGTATACATATCATTTTTTAATTGCTAATTCCTAACCCTCTTTGTGGTGTGCTTCTCCTGCAGACCAGTTCTGGTGTGTGCCCCCAGTAATATTGCCGTGGACCAGTTAACTGAGAAGATCCACCAGACCCAATTGAAGGTGGTCAGACTGTGTGCCAAAAGCAGGGAGGCCATCGACTCACCTGTCTCCTTCCTAGCCCTGCACAACCAGATCAGTAACATGGACAGGTCAGAAGCTTGCTAGAGCTCTTTGTACATAAAATCTGTAACTGTAGATGGTGATGAGTCCAAGTCCCATTTTCATGGTGTAACATGGTGATATCTAACTGTAGTGTATTTTGTTTGATGTGTGTTTAGTCACTCTCCTGTGTTTGTCTCTCTTAGCATGCCAGAGCTCCAGAAACTTCAGCAGCTAAAGGATGAGACAGGCGAGCTGTCTTCCGCCGATGAGAAGCGTTACAGGGCTTTGAAACGCACTGCTGAGAGGGAGCTTCTCATGGTGAGGTGCAGCTTCTGTGTGTTAACACTAAAGTAACTCTTAAGTTGATATGTACTTTTCACATTATTTCCATTTCGTACCAACTTAAAGAAGTTGTGTACTAAATTCTGTCAGTCACGCAAAAATAATTTGGCAGTGCTCAAATGTGAAATGCACATTAAAAAAGACATGGTCGGTTGTGTTCAGCATGTTAGACTATGTTTAGCTCATTCTGTAGTACTTTTTTCTGTGTTTTGTTAATCATCCACCTCTTACTTCTCTTTCTTGTCCAGAACGCAGATGTAATCTGCTGTACTTGTGTGGGGGCTGGGGATCCTCGCCTTGCAAAGATGCAGTTCCGCTCTATCCTGATTGATGAGAGCACACAAGCCACTGAGCCAGAGTGTATGGTGCCTGTGGTGCTGGGAGCCAAGCAGGTACATCCACCAAATATTCATCAAATCCCTGTAGGCTTCATATGTTCTTCTGACATAAACATCCGAGACTGTAGGGGTTCTAGTTAACAATGAACTATATGTTTGTACAAGAGGACTTGGCATGATGTTTACGTGATGTACTGGTAGTGCCCTAAGATGTTAAGGGCGTACTCTTTCCCTTACCCAATGAATGCTGTGATGTGCTGTGGCCATACATGGTAAATGGACTGCATTTCTACAGCGCTTTTATCCAAAACGCAATGTTTGCCTCACATTCACCCATTTATACACATTCACACACCAACAGCCGAGGTAACCTTGTCGGGAGCAACTTTGTCGGGAGCAATTTGGGGTTAGGGTCTTGCTCAGGGACTTTCAACATGGAGGAGCTTGGGATCCGGCAACCCGGTGACCCTTCGATCACCCAGTGATCACCCTACCACCAAGGTCACACCGCCATAAAGAAAACTGTGAAGGAAAGATTGATCAATGTTAATCAGAATGCTCAAATATACTAAGTGGTGTTGTCCACCAATAAATCCTGTCAGTCAAGTGCTCCATTAGATAACTCTTATTTACACAACAGAGAAAATATTACCTTTTCATGAAATGGGAATGGAAATATGGGGTTTGAAGCAGCAGACAAATAAACACCTCACAGAAACAACCACAAGAGAATGAGAAAAAAAGAATACAGTTTCATCAACATTTTTAAGCAATTTTTAGAAGCAAAAATGACGAATAACAATAGCTAATATTAGGCCTGTCTGTTTTCCAGCTTATATTGGTGGGTGACCACTGCCAGTTGGGGCCTGTGGTAATGTGTAAGAAGGCGGCAAAAGCCGGTCTGTCCCAGTCCCTGTTTGAGCGCTTGGTGGTACTGGGCATTCGACCTATCCGCCTGCAGGTCCAGTACCGTATGCATCCAGCTCTCAGTGCCTTCCCGTCCAACATCTTCTATGAGGGCTCCCTACAGAATGGAGTCACTGCAGGTTTGTCAGCTTTCAGAATGACACCAGGTGTTTTTATGAAAGTGGTAATGAATTTTACCTGTGGCAGGTACATTATCGATGTGGTTGACATGGAGCCTGTAAACGTACAATGATATGAATTCAGGGAAGCAATTTCGCACTGACATATACTTAAGTTGGTCTTAAAAAAACATTTTTTGAAATATAATAGCACTTAAGAAGCTTCTGATTGTTCTGTTCTTAGTAGATTATTGTTGTGATTACAATGAATAGCTGCATGGCCTTAGGTCTTGCTCTTGTTGCACTTTTGAAATGATCTTCAGTAGCTAATTATTGGACTTGTTGAATTTTTTTCCTAAATAAACCTTTAAACTTTTTGTTGAAATTACTGACTGGTGTATACACACACACATCACTTAACAAGATAAGTGAATTCCTGATTCTCTTCGCAGCTGACCGTATTAAGAAGGGATTTGACTTCCAGTGGCCACAGCCCGACAAGCCCATGTTCTTCTATGTGACTCAGGGCCAAGAGGAGATCGCCAGCTCTGGAACCTCCTACCTTAACAGGTACCATCTTCTTTTTGCTGTTGTTGTGAGGTGATGTTTCCTGGAGCCTTGATTTAAATGTGTCTTTGGCTCTACTCTTAAAAATTTATCAATATGACTGATACCATTTCTATCAGCCCAATATCTAAGCGATGCTGATGTGTTACAGGACGGAGGCTGCCAACGTGGAGAAGATCACCACCAGGCTGCTAAAGGCAGGAGCCAAACCGAACCAGATTGGTATCATTACTCCATACGAGGGTCAGCGCTCTTACCTGGTCCAGTACATGCAGTTCAGCGGCTCCCTGCACACCAAACTTTATCAGGTAGCAGAGACACACCTGCTCTTAATCATATAACATTGGACATTTTCACGTTTTTCAACCATTTTATGATTACATTAATGTTGCCTCCTCTGGAGTACCTTACAACAATTGCACAGCTGGAGACTTGCTTATCTTATGCATGGGCAGGTTACCCGTGGTCCTTCTGTATACTTCTCAGAGGAATACTACTGAGCCTGACATTATGCTCAAATACAGTTGTCTGTACTAGAATCTTAAGAGTAGGCGATGTACCCGATATAAACGGTAAACAAGTAGGAATTGGTATCAATAGATATACCCATACCATTTATGGAGTTGGACTTTACTTAGAGCGTCACACATATCAGCAGATGCGGTTCAGTGCAACTGTTTACTTTGGGCAGCTAAAACATTTGAATATAGTCTTCATTTACCCCAAATGACAAATGTTTGCATACAACACTAAGCTGTGCATAACCACTGCGTGTAAGGAAGAGAACTATTGTTGTTCTCTTTTCTTCCTGGTAGGAGGTGGAGATTGCCAGCGTGGATGCCTTCCAGGGCCGAGAAAAAGACTTCATCATCCTGTCCTGTGTTCGTGCCAATGAGCACCAGGGCATTGGCTTCCTGAACGACCCTCGACGTCTCAATGTGGCACTGACCAGGGCCAAGTAAAAACCTGACTTTATATAATAGATCTTAGTATGAATTTTATTTTCACATGTTTTCCAGTAGAATCTATTGTGAATTAGAATGCAGATAACATAATCTCTTTTAAACTGTTTTATGAGCAACAAAATGATTTCTGGTCACTTCAGCAGTTGTTGTGTGTTTGGTTTGTGAAGGTATGGTGTTATCATTGTGGGGAACCCAAAAGCTCTCTCCAAGCAGCCGCTGTGGAACAACCTGCTGAACAACTACAAGGAGCAGAAGGTCCTGGTAGAAGGACCCCTCAACAATCTACGAGAGAGCCTCATGCAGTTCAGCAAACCCCGCAAGTTGGTCAACACTATAAATCCTGTGAGTGGTCCTAGACTTTACACACCTGTATTCTAATTCCAGGTTTTATGCAGTGTAAAGCTTGAAATAAAGAAAAAAAGTTTTTTATTTAACTTAATGTGGTGTAGCACTAATTAGCTTTTGTTGAAAAAGGAAACAAAAGAACATAAAAAAATGCAAAATAAAGAGATTTCCAGCAAACATAAAGTCATGTTTCCTATCATCTGTAAGCTACAGTACATTGTTTGGATAAAAATTTGTTTCAGCCAGTCTTCAACTGCTTTCCATAGTATCAAGTGCACGTACCTGATACTATGCTATTGTTACATCTAGGTAGAATTTTGACTTACATATGCTTGCTTCCTCTAAACATTGATCTGAAAAAAAGTAAAGTTGTGTCTCTTTCGTTCTCTGTACTAACTCATTAATTGGTGTTTTCCAGGGAGGGCGTTTCATGAGCACAGCCATGTACGACGCGCGAGAGGCCCTAATTCCAGGCTCTGCCTATGATCGTAGCAATGCTGGTAAAAACTTTTTTTAAAGCCAACGTAGTTGGAGTAGTGGTGCCATGACTGAAAAATAAAGTTTTCATATATTGTCTATGTGCTCACTTACAGTATATGAAATGGTCATTATTTTCAAGTAGACGTGTCCTGGCGTATTCCTTGTTCTGATTGTTGTTGGTTTAACTACATGGAGTAGCCCTCTGTTGATGGGCCACGTGTAAAGTTTACTGTTCTGAGACCATTTGATGGAGTCCTACTGTAATCCTTACTTAACATACCTTGATTTTTCCTTTTTCAGCCGGACGGCCATCCAACATGTACTTTCAAACCCACGATCAGATTGGGATGATTGGCGCAGGACCTGGCCACATGGCTGCCATGAATATCCCCATACCATTCAACCTAGTGATGCCGCCGATGCCTCCGCCCAGCTATCTTGGCCAGACCAATGGTCCTGCAGCAGGTACAGTACGACACAGAGAGCCCTAACAAAATGACAAAAAATAGCTAGAATTTCTTCTTGATAGGAATATGTATAATTTAATGGACCATGGCATTCTGGTGTATCCCAAACTCTATTTATAGCCATTTTTCTACCATGTTAGGTAAATAACCCAGTATAACCATCAGGTGTGGTGTGTAATGAACTACGCAGACTTTTGACTGCTTCTGATTGGCTGGTCTATGACCCAGGTCGTGGAGGTATGAAGACTAAGCTTGGGCGTGGTGGTCGACAGAGGGCCCGTGGCTCAGCCAACCAGGGTCCCAGTCAAGGTAACGGACCCAGCAGCCAGGTCAGCCAAGATGGAGCGTCCCAGTCCTTCTCCCAGGGGCCACTGACCCAGGGCTACATCTCCATGAGCCAACCGTCTCAGATGAGCCAGCCTGGTCTCTCCCAGCCCGAGCTGTCCCAGGTAACGCATCATTAGCAACTGCAGCTGGATGATGTCATCCATCAGATGTATATACTGTGTGTATGTGATGGTCATATACAGTGAATGCTGTGTATTTTAATGCATGTCTTTTTTTGCCAAATTAGAGTAATCTATGTGTTCTAATAATACATCTGGCATCCTGTCATCTAGGATAGCTACCTAGGTGATGAGTTCAAGTCCCAGATTGATGTGGCTTTGTCCCAGGACTCAACTTACCAAGGCGAGCGTGCATACCAGCATGGCGGAGTGACTGGCCTGTCACAGTACTAGAACGTAAGTACTTCAGACACACCTGTAGATACAGTGTAGTTCATAAATCCTTATTCAGATATGATCAAGTCACTGTCTCTTTTGTGTCTCGCAGGTTCCTGGAAGAAGGGAGCTAGGCTTGAGCTAAGCTTAGTTCATCAGCTTTTTAATCTGGGTAATAATAGTAACATAATGGATACCTGTTTTCCTCTGCTACAACCGAAGCACCACTGAGTGAAAGCGACGGGATAGCGAAACCAAATCAACCATGAGCGAGAGAGAAAAATAAGAGGGTAGAGGAAGAGTACGAACAGACGGGCAGGGAGATGGCGAGAGAGGCCGAGCGAACAAGCGAGAGGGAGGGACTGATGCCCGTGCAAAGTGAGGAGAGACATCACGAAGAAGGCGGCGTGTGGTCGAGCTGCCAAGGGAAACGGAGGAGAGATCTCAGTGGTCTCTCATGGGAAACCAAACGAGGCTCAAATCCCAACAAAATAATCCCACCAACCATCTCCACCCTGACTTCCTCATACCTAACCATCTACAGCCTCTGGGAAAGCTGTTGCTGTTCCAAGAACCTACGTTTCTTGAGATGGGGAGTGGAGAGGAGTCTCCAGCTGAAATTGAAGAAGTCATTCTCCAAACTTGCTGGGGCCACGTGTTCAGACAGCTGTCATACAGGCAGCACAAAATCCTTATCCTAAGGTGGTTGGTTGCTCATCCTGTATGATGGCCTGGGCAAGTTTAAATTTGATTTATCATGGGAGGAGAGCGGCACTGAAACGTCTTGAGTGGAGCGGCAGTCGACACACCTTCTTGTAGTCGTTAAACTCTTTGAATCGGAGGAACTAAGAACACGGTTTCTGTGCTTGGGTCTGATATGAGAGCGCCTTGAATTGAAATGCCTTTGAACAGCCTTGGGAGCCACTGGCTCATTCAAGAGGTCTTTAATGGGGGTGGTTTGGACCACATGTCAGTGGTGAAGTGGCGCAGGGATTTCAGACTGTTTCTCAAGGCATAACACATGAATCCCACTGATTCCACGTTCACCACAGGACAGTTTTTTTTCTCTGAAGTACCTTTCTTAATGCAGAGCACAAAAAAATTATCAAATATGACCAGCATTGAATAATTAACTCTGTCATTTGATGTTGCAGCAAATAATTTTCCTTATTTTACTCTTTTGAAAGGATGGATTGATGAGCAGTGTCCTGCAGTACTTCATGGCCAGATGTCTTTTAAACGCTTTATGCTTAATGACAAAGAAGGCTTTGCTTTGAGTATTTTCTTCAGAGGATTGAAGACTCAACATACATTGGTTGCAGTCACGGCAATCAATTCACCCAAGGTTAAGTGTTGAAGCATGGTGACCGGGGAAAAAGTTGATTTGCACATTTGGAAAGTGAAAGAGTATTTAAAAATTCAAAGAGTGAGCTGGGCACAATTTTTCTGATATAAGACGATGTGTAGTTGTGGATCAACTGTCATCAAACACGCTGATAATGATTTTTTTCTTAACCATGGTCACCTTTCAGGTGATGAAGGCCATATTTCAAATTGTACTAAACAGTAACCAGCACATTTAAATCTTAAGATGTTAGGGTATGCAAGATGACAACCTTCACACACGAAAACTGAAAGAATCCTTTTGTCTTTGCCCAAATGCGTTAAATGCTTTTACACAAAAATTATTTGCCAACACTTTATCTCCGTTAGTCTTCATAGAAATGCCACCAGCTGCGATTTGGTGATGGCAGAGAAATGAAAAACGAATGAACCCTGAATCAGTGCCTCTTGACATTCATGTTTGCAGTACAACCATGAAATTAAAACAAATGCAGATACAAACTTCCCAGCCACCAGTGGGCACGAGAATCCCCACTGAAACAGACTTTTAATGTTTTAGTACTAAAAAAAAAAAAAAAAAAATCCTATAAAATCTAAAAAGTCAGTGTGGCTGCTGGCTGTTTTTCTAAATGATGGACTGTTTAGAGGGGAATAAAAAGCCACCTCCCTTCTCCGTAAAGTGCAAATGGGAGGGTAAGATTAATTTCTTGCCCTCTGTGCACATTTTAATATGGGCGTAGCCATTTTGCCTGCATTGTTTCTTTGTGTAGTTTCTCTTTAGGTATATGTGGAAGCTAAACCCTGTTCCTTTAGAACCGTGAGTCAGGTTATCATACTAGAACTTTGAGTTGGTGTTCCTTTGCTTTGGTAAACAAGTTGCTGATTTATGCGCTTAGTTTGTTGAGTCGGGTTTTTGTATTTTGTTGCAAGTAGAGTTGTCCTCTGTGATGGCTGGTTTTTCCTTTATTCTTTTTGTGTCCTTAGTCAGAGGGATTGTAGTTTTGTAAGAAATCAGTCTGACACTTCCCAGGAAATGCTTTTTTAAACAGTCAGAATGTACTTTGCTATCGTTTGTCACCTGCTCATCATTTCAACAGTCACATGACAATCATTTTGCCAGTAGTTGTGCTGTGTTGAATAGACATGAATTGTGTGCAGATCTCACTCGTGCAGTGGTTTAGTTTGACATATCAGCTTGTTCCACCAAAATCCTAGTATGTAATGGCTTTAAAAACCTACTGCTGTATTATTGCTTTGGTGTTTTCCATCTTTTGAGGCACAACAAATTGCAACATGTGCAGTGAAGAATGATTCAGTTGTAGTTTAGTTATTTAACATTTGCATCCAAGCCTCTGTTTCTCTGTAGTTTGAAGGCAGACAATAATGGACTAGGCATCTCAATGTGATGTAAATACCTTTTAGGAATGACAAATCTCATTTTCAGTGCAGTTTAGTCACAACTTCTGATTTCTTTGTAAAACTGAATCAATTAATAAAGGCTGGCAATTGTGTTTGGCTTTTTTGTTGTTTTAGTAAGAAATTTTACTGTTACAGCTGCAGAGTGATTTTAGAAGATATTGCACTTTAATAAAACTTATACACAGATCAAACTATATTTCATGTTACAACCTTTTCTGCCTTTTTCTTTAGAGTATGTTTTTTTTTCATCAGTTTCTTTTTCAGCTGTCCACACTTCTGTCTCTGAATGTTCTCCTGGATTCTCTCTTTATACTTCTTCTTCTGGCTCTTGATCTTTTCCAGCTCTGCCTTCCTTTTGGCCTCTAGGTCTGGATCCTGAAAGAGCAGTTCCATCACAAATAAGCAACAAGCCATTTCAGCTCATTAGAAACAGTGCTGAATGCTTTGGATAAAAACACCTTTTAGGGCAACTGAAGAGTAAGGGTTGTGAGTATTGCAGAGAAATCTTTGGCATGCTAATGCACAGACTTGCCTTCCCCTCCAAGATCATCTGCTTCCTCTTGTTGATCTCCTTTTTCTCATCGAAGTCTGTTGACTCAAGTTTCTACAACAAACAAAACATGATATTTTTGGAAAGAAGTCTTAAGTTCATGTTTCTGTGTATAAAACGTCTACAGCAGGGGTCTCCAGTCGGCAAGCCCTGGCCCCGCAGGTTCTTCATCCTTTCATTGCTATCACTTGGTAGCCAAGTTGCTCTCTATAACCCACAATACGAGGGTTAAGCTATTATTTACAAAGTAAGATAGAAAATTTGCAGGAGTTCGGCCAGGGACTCCAGATCTAAATGGTGTTGGTCTGTAATATCAACTAGTCAAGAACATCCATCACCTAGTAAAAAACTCCAAAACCTTTTAAGATATCTATGACATTTCAAACGTTCACAGCTGGGATAAAATGACAAAAAGGAGAATACTTACTATTTCACATTTCCGCCTGGTCACATTGACCTGGGTGAGGATCTTTAGGACTTCCTTCTCCTCCACAGGATATTCCTTCAGTTTGGTCTCTGGAGAAACAAAGAACAGTTTGGAGGACTTGTGCAGAATTCCAACAGGGGCTCCTGCTGCTGGCACATCAATGTGCACAAGTGGATTTAAATCAAACGTCAATCATACATGCATCAAGTAGTGCTTGAGGTCAACATAATACAATAGTTTTTACATGGTAACTTTTCAGAAATTAATTTGTCTGAAATCGCACAAAAATATACAAAGCCTAACTTTATGTGCAGTTCCAAGTGTACAATTAAGTGACATACGGATCTGTTCTTCAATCGCGTGAACCAGGTGGATGTCGTACTGCGTCACCAGTGTGATGGAAACTCCATTCCTCCCTGCAGAGTGATGAAACAAGACAGTGAAGCATCGATATGCAGCAGAAACTTTGGTCCACTGGTTTAGCTTCTTTCCGTCTTAATAATCAGTTTAAGGAATGACAAATATTTTAACATTAAGGTCAGTCTACACACGCTCCTTAAGGGCAGGATGGTTGTTCTGATAACTGTGGATTCGTTCTAGTACCTGCTCTGGCAGTGCGGCCAACTCTGTGGATGTATATCTTGGGCAACCCAGGAGTGTTGTGGTTGATGACTACCTGGACAGTTGGAATATCCAAGCCCCTGTGGGTCAGAAGACACAGGAAGGAGATGAGGATGTGATCACACTCCTCCATGCCGCTAAAACTAAAATTAAGTGAGCACTCGAATTTTATCAACCCCCAAATACTGGTTCAGTTTACTAAATATGGGTCATGTTGATTGCAGTTTTAAGTACTTTCTGTTTCATCTGAGGGACAGTATAAGTAAAACATTTAGCTTGACCTGCAAAAAATGGACAAACAAAAGCTCCACATGGCTACATTGAGCTTGGTGTATTTTTGAAAAATAAATTCCCAGTTAACGGAGTCTGAATACAGAGCACAAATCACAATTACAAAACACCAGGATACTTACGATGATGTTTTTGCTGATTTATCTTAGGTACAACGATTGCGACTATGAACAGATTGGACTACAAGTGATGAGCTCTGACTACATTCAAAGCCTGTTGAAGTCCACTACTGACGTGGAGCAACATCTGAGCAAAACCTCCTACCTGGCAGCTACATCTGTCGCAATCAGGATTCTGTAGACGCTGGCCTTGAACTTGGCGAGGTTGGCAAATCGTTGTTTCTGGAGAGGACAAAGAGCAACCATTTACTCTGAATTCCTTTACTTTAATGCTCTGTGATGGCTGTACCTTATATGACGTCTATGTGCTCAATACACATTTCTTTCTATGTATTCGTATCTGGAAAATGTGATTTTGTGATTTCCACATCCAAATGTCACAGTGCTGGAGGAAATACTGTCTGTGATGTTTCTTATCCCAGTAGGATTTGGCTGTTTGTGGATGTCATCTCATACTGTAATTTATGCCAACAATTTGGCTGAATTATATCTTGACGGGAGGACAGAAGAAGATGCAGTTCACGTCTCACCTGTTTCATCATGGAGTGCAGAGAGATGGTGGGAAAGTTAAATTCCCTCAACATCATGGTGAGGATTTGGCAGTTTCTGAGGAGAAAGGAATGAAGAATAAACATCACATTTTCTGTGAGAAAACATGCTGACCTATGCACCACATTAGTTTTCTATTGGTGACGTTGGACTTTTGTCAAAGAAGGTAGCATTGGTTGTCTGCTGTTACACTGGGTTGGCTCAGATTGTACAGGGGATCTTAGTTTACTGTCCAGCCTTGGACTTCTGGGCCTTCTTACTTGCACGTGTTGGTGAAGATGATGATAGACCAGTCGTGGTGTTCGTCAGTGAAGGTCTGGATCAGGTGGACCAGGTAAGCATCCTTCACCTTCTCTGGAGTAAGGATGTACCTCTGGTCCAGCTCCTCCACCGTCCGTGTCCTAGTAACAATTAAACCATATCTGAACACTGCCTTGCAGTTCTACAGAAACTTACCACAGAGAGCTGAAGCATATTTACGCCTCTTAAACTACGAGTGACTGTCTAAGTGATTGCACAGCAGGTTATTTACTCTGACTTGCTCTCCCAGAAGAATGGTTTGTTCATGGCGACGCTCTGCAGCTTGTGCAGGGTGTCTGTGAGTGTGGCACTGAACAGCAGCGTCTGCCGTTTGGCCGGTAAAACCCCCAGGATCACTTCAAGGTCTTTGGTGAAGTCGGTACAGCCCTGCTCCAACAGTCGGTCTGCCTCATCGAGAATCTGAGAGACACACGTTTTATTAACGAAATCAAAGTCATTATTCCACTCCGATCCCTGGCTCCTTTAGGATCAGCAGGATTGCATTTCACAGCACACAGC
Source organism: Brotula barbata (assembly GCA_900303265.1). Classification (NCBI taxonomy): domain Eukaryota; kingdom Metazoa; phylum Chordata; class Actinopteri; order Ophidiiformes; family Ophidiidae; genus Brotula; species Brotula barbata. Next base: position 35,347 of record OMNV01009627.1, read on the forward strand.
CATCGTTTTATCTTTTAAAGCATGTGTTCTAAAGGCATTTTATTGTCACGTAAACCCAGCTCTTCCGGGACTCACCAAGAACTGGATCCTTTTCATGCTGAACGTGTTGGAGCTGCGGATGTGATCGGCCAGCCGTCCTGGCGTTGCTACGACTACATGGGGCTGGTTGGAGAGTTCAATTGCCTGGCTCACCATGTCTGCCCGTAACACAAAAGAGTCAACATCAACACGACTAATTCAGCACTAAATCAACTTACAACTCGATGGAGTACTGAACAATATCTGCAGACGTTTCTTTACCATTTCTAAATCCAGAGACAAAAAAAAAAAAAAAAAGATTTCTGATTTGATCTTTCAGAGTTACACATGCGTAAATTGTGTCTTACACAAGGCACAAACCAAAGAGGCAAGAGAGGATAAAGAAGCAACTGATGCTCATGTTGTTGCTGTCGAACAAATGAAGAGGCTCTTTACCCATTCCGCCCACAACCATGCAGTCTCGCAGACCCAGCGGCTTCCCCAGGACTCTGAACTGCTCTGCGATCTGATAGGCCAGCTCCCTGCATGACATCACATTTACAGCTATAAACATTACTAAACACTTAACACATATTTGTTAAATATTTATAGAAAGCTGTGATCAAATTGTTGAAGGGACCCTAAAATTAGGTTTTATGGTCCACATTAGCGTGAACAAAACAAATCTTTTTTTTTTTTCTTATGCGGATCCCATGCCTTTGAGGTCATCGATCTGATTCATATCTGATCTCTCTCTGCCTATGTGGCCACGGTGTAAACGCTCAGATCAAAATTCAGGTAGGTATTTGAATGTCTCACTTCTCTCTGCAGACGTCAAATATTGTGATCTGAAGCAATTGCGATCTTTTTAATTCCATTTTTGGTGGTACTGAATTCTAGCCTGTTTATGCGACTTCCTGCCCTTTTCTGTAACACATTTCTCCTGGCAAGATTTTTAAACATTCGTACAAAATCTAAATCTACAGACTTGTAAATGAAGTCATTCTTGTTTTATTGCGAAGAACTGACACCAATATTGCTGAAATATTTGCTCTTGCTGGAAACAAGTGGATGCAAAGTGATGTGCACTCTACAGAAAGAAGAATCATACAAAAAAACCAAGAGGATCTGCACGACAGCCAGGTTTTTAGATCAGATTTCCTTAGCTTTTTTATGATTAGATGTGTAAATGCCTTGAGTGTCTGACCTGGTAGGTGTGAGCACCAGACAGAAGATGCCATATGGGTCCTCTGACAATTTCTGCAGCACTGGAAGTACAAAGGCAGCTGTTTTCCCACTGCCAGTCTTTGCACAGCCCATGCAGTCCCGACCTGGGCAGAAAGATGGAGGATAAATCACCAATGAATCCCACCGCGTGTCTTGTGGAGATCACAACTCATTCTTAAGGGTGCTGATACTTCACAGTCATCCTTTATCACGTAAGGATCAGGCAACGGCAATCACTTGGCCTCCCAGATGTGGCAGATGTTTTTCAGGCTCAGATTTACGTAGACGTTAATGAAAAGTACATATAGTTTAGCTTAGCGCTGCTGGTTGCTATTGATTTACCTTGTAGAATAGCTGGCATGCAGTTTTCTTGAACAGGAGTTGGTTTGTTGATTCCCAGTTGTTTACACTGTTTGACCAACCAGTCCGACAGCCCCAGCGACGAAAAATCGCTCATCTCTGTTTTGTTCTCTTCTCTATGCAAGATACCTGTGGTTCCGTGCGGTTTATATCGACAAAATAAGGCAAAGAGCCGTCCGTCAGTTCCTCGTGCCCCGTCAACTGTCGCAGTTTGATTACGTCACAGGCTCGCGTCCTCAATCTGTAACGTCCTCTACAGCGCCCCCCCGTGGAATAACACTATATTATCCCTGTCTGTCTGACTGTCTGTCTGTCTGATTGCAAACTTAGATAACAACCCGAGGACTTGTAACGTCAATTTTAGGATAACATTCTCTGCCTACATGTGACACACGTCTGATTTTTTGAAGACGAGTAAGAAAACAAAAGTTAGATTTTTTTAGAACTGATTTGGGCCACCTCCATGTAGCCCTAGATTGTAAACATAGTCGTTTCCACGTGTCCTCGGTGAGAACAGTAAGTTGTTGTTGGTTTGTGTTTTTTGTTGTGCTTCAACCCACAGTTGAATCATCATTCAACAATCAACATTGATGGAAGATGGTCACGCTGTATGCAGAACATGCAGAAAAATAAGTCGCTGCATGAACTTGATGTGGGGGCTGGGGAGGAGACATCCTGGTTTGTCTGATTAACGTGCTAATAGCTCGTCAATGATGTAAACTGAAGCTTTCATTGTAAAAACATTACACATTGTTCTGCTGCTGTAACTTTATGCTTCATTTATCTGCTGCAGACGAGTTGCTCAGCCCTGATGGTAACGCTACATAGTTTAGATTAGATTAGATTAGATTCAACTGTATTGTCATTGCACATGTCACAAGTACAAAGCAACGAAATGCAGCAGTCACGCAACCGACATGTTTTGTTCATTTAAAATCCATCCCATAATAGATTTTGTGCAATAGCTTACCGCATCTGTAAATCAGTTGTATTGTATCGTTACTTTTCTCTCTAATACAATTTTTATTTTGTAGGGGTTTTTGTTTCTAAAATACAGAAAATCTCAAATCTCAGAGACAATGGTGCCGTATTGGCTGCGATGCACGG